>MPNW01001143.1:9116-33914 GCA_011800805.1 Hirudo medicinalis
TATAATAATAATAATAATAATTATTATTAAAATATTATTTATTAAATAATAAAATATTATTGTTAATTTGCATTATTATAATAATAATAATGATTATTATTAATAAATTTTATTATTTGTATTAATGCCAGAGGTTCGCTAACAAGGGGATTATGAATGTAAAGAAGATAATCCTTCACTGCTCAGTAAACCCTGGCACCGAATGTCATTGTAAGGATGACATCATAATAAATAACAAGTCAATATTGTAATTTTACGACAATAATATCAATAATAATAATAATAATAACAACAACAATAATAATAATAATAATAATAATAATAATAACAATAATAATAATAATAATAACAATAATAATAATAATAATAATGATAATAATAATAATAATCATAATAATAATCATAATCATAATAATCATAATAATAATCTTAATAATAATAATGCTAACAACAACAACAACAATAATAATAATAATAATCATAATAATAATTAATATTATTCCTTAAAACGTAATACTAAATGCGGACAAACAAAACACGTAAACATAAATACTTATCAAACAATAAGATTTAATGATTATTAATTTATAATTAATTAAAATCATTTGAAAATGAAAGGCACAATTTGATAGGGGTGGGTTAAATGGTTTCATGCGAGGTGAGTGATCAACTCCCGCTGTGAAATTAATTTTGCCCCGGGCATGTCACCCCTTTCAAGGGTTCAACTGACACAGTTCAAAGGTCAACCCGCCCCCCACCACTGGCAGCCCTTGGTTTGTTAACAATAAATATAGTTGATGAATTTTTAGATAGTGTTGCTATTAGTTGTAAAAGCGTTCCAAGATGTTGTATACAAACTCTCTCTCAAGGATCTTGTATGTTTGGCTGTACATCAATGTTTACAGAAAGATGCTCGAGTGTATGTGAACGTGCAGATGTTTGTATAAACATGTTTGTATACAACTCGTCTTTGTTTGTCCGTCATTTGAAAGGCATCAGAGAGTGTTGCCACTTGTATACAATTTGTACTTCGTTTGTACTTGGAGTACACGCTACATTAAGTACCTCCCAGAGTGTGTACAGAACATTAAGACTTGTGGCATCCCTAATGACAATTCAATCGTTTCCTTAAACGCAAGAATGATTTTAGCCCCTAGCTAGACGTCAAAACTCGTCGTCGTCGTCGTCATCATTATTATTATTACATATCGTCATCGTCACATATCGTCATCGTCGTCGTCGTCATCATCAACGTCGTCATCATCATCATCATCATCCTCGTTGACGTCATCGTCATCATCATCATCATCATCATCATCATCATCATCGTAGTCGTCGTCGTAGTCGTCATCATCATCGTCAGCATCATCATCATCATCGTCAGCATCATCATCATCATCGTCATCATCGTCATCATCATCATCATCATCACCGTCACCGTCACTGAGATCGTAATCATAATCGTTGGCCTCTTCGTTAGTACAGGTTTTGTTGTCCGAATGATGTGAGAATGAAAGATTCAGTCGACCGTGGGAAATGTACATCCGATGAGTAACTCGATGACGACACATGATAAGACAATCGGATGATGACGATGATGACGATGACGATGACGATGACGATGATGATGATAACGATGATGATGACGATGACGATGATGATGATGATGATGACGACGACAACGATGATGATGATGATGACGATGGCGATGACGACGACGACGATGACGCCTACGATGACGAAGACGATAACGATGATGACGATGATGGTGATGATGGCGATGATGGCGATGACGATGACGATGGCGACGACGACGACGATGATTAACAAGGACGACTACGCTGATGGTGACCTGAGTGAGCAAAATTCGGGACTCTCGGTTTTAACAGCGACAAAAAAAGAATTTATTTATTAGCAACAGCTGCAACCTGCAACCAGGGATTATACAGAAATTTGTCACTTACTTGGGGGATGGAGGGTGGGGTGGGCTGCTAGCCAAGGGCCGGGTGTGCACCTCCTTTTCTGACTTGACCACGGACGTCATATGGCGATGACTTGTTGTGTCTTTCCAAGATCAAATTCAACTAACTTGGCTTCTTAGAAATGTACGCCCCCCACAGAGGAGGGTAGATAAATCCCTGGCTGCAACAACAACAACAATAATCGTCGTCATCGTCGTCATCATTATCACCATCAGCACCATCATCATCATTGGCAAAAGCATCACCATCATGTTCATCGATATGACAATCATCCTATCGAAATAGAGGCAGAAGACATTGTCAGTTTGTCGTGTACGCCAGAGTAACACCACTCCAGGAACGCACGCCAAGACTTGGAAAGACCTGGAAAGACCAAACTGCGGACGTTCGAGCGATCGACTAAAGTAACGAAAGGAGCGAAAGAGCGTAACAGTGAAAAAAAACAAAAACAAAAAAATAAACTAAACTAAAACAAGCAGAGAAAAAAGCAAAAGGAAGATTTCATTGAGGAATCAGTCACTCCGGCTCAGCCCAGCTGCCTCGCTGGGAGGACGTCGGAGCAGAAGAGCGGATAAATCATGGAGACATGTCGCCATCACAATTGATTGACATCCATCATGCCCACATACCAGCGAAATGATTGATGGCGTGTAGATCACGTGGCCTCTAATTGACAGGTGAGTGGGCGGAGTCTATGGAGATGCGTTTATAAAAGAACCGGACCGAGAGATGGATGGTTAGATGTGCTACTGTTGCGCACGGTGGTTGCTGGTATTTCGTCGCCGCCGTCGTCGTCGTCTTTGTTGGTTCAGTTGTAGGCGACTGTTTGCGATTGTATGAGACGATAGATACTATCCTGAAAGCTTTTTGTATCTTCTGAAAACTCGACAACAACAACACGCGAGAGAAAGTCGTTTTTCGTTCTTGTTCTTCTTGTTGTTGTTGTTGTTGCTACTGTTGTTGTAGAACTGTAGCGTGTGCGTTCCCGTGTGATCGCTTTGTTGGAATTACAGATAAAGTTGCAACTGAAATCAGTTTCGCTCTTGAACTGCTGGAGAGTGTCTGAACGTTCAGGTTGATTTCTTGTTCGAACTTCGATGGTTTTTGGAGCAGTTTTTGGAAGACCTCTCGACTGATTTAGGAAGATCAGTTGAAGCTCCGAGAGCGCCGAGGACGCTTGGAAATTGAAAGTTCAACTTGGGATTCTCAAACACGCCCTTCGACCTTTGAACTCGAAAATGTCATCCACACCGACACCCAGGGTAACTTGAAATTTGTTGTTCGTCTATTCGTTAATTTTTCTTTAGTTTTTATTTTTTCATTTCATTTTCTCTGTTCGTCCCTTTTTGGTTGGCAGTCCAAAAGACAAAGGTTGGATCTGCATTTCCTACCTTTCAATTATTATCCATATTTTTCAAAATAATTTTTGAGTAATTCTTTCTCCAAACGCCCTTCACCCATCCACCCATCCCTCCAAAAAAAAAATCTCAAATCGTTCCAAACTTTTCCAAATCCGTTCGTTCCTTTCCACGAGTTGAGCATCAGAATCACCTCTCGGTTGGGTTCTTTGGCACCGAGTCCTCCTTCAATTTGAGAAATCTGCCTAATGAAGGACAAATGTCTGACACTTTGATGAGCCGAGATGTAATTAGGGACTCGTATTTGATTGTCGTCGTGTTCTCAAATGTTTTTGTCTTCTGTTTTCGTCTTGTCTTGTTTTGTTTTGTTTTGTTTTGTTGCTGCAGAACTTTGTCGGCAGTCAGAAGCTGCAGGAAGTTGCTAGGTGAAAAAGTGTTGTACACAGGATTGACTTAGCTAATGAGTTGGCGTTGTTGACTATGATGGTGATGATGGTGATGATGATTGTGACGATGATGATTATGACGATGATGTTGATGGTGATGATAATGTCTATGATGGTGATGATGATTATTATTGTGTTGGTAATGATGATGATGATGATCATGATGATGATCATGATATGGAAGGTACGTTGGATCAGTTTGGCTTGTAACTAGGATTGGCACAACAACAGCAATATTATTTAATAATTAGTGGCTTTATTTTATGAGACACTTAATGTGGCTATTATTGGTCGTTAATAATAATAATAATAACAATAATAATAATAATAATAATAACAATAATAATAATAATAATAATAATAATAAATAACGATAATAATAATAATATTGACAGTAATAATGATTAAAACAATTATACTAGTAATAATAACAATTATAGTAATAATAATATGATGATGATGATGACGACGATGATGACTGTGGTAATGGTGAATGGATTATGAATAATTCATTCATGCACATACCATCGCATTAAAATGAATTGGTTGAAATCGGATTGACACGTGTCAGACACTGAGAAGCAAGACAATCTTGAGAGTTGGATAAACCCAACCAGGTGTAGGCTGGAATAAATTTGATTTATTGACATTTTGATCATTTACGTTGGTCTTAAAATAGGAAACTATCTATTAGTAATTATGTAATGAGACAAATTATTATTTATTTACTGTAGTCTGTTAGGAAAATATCATAAATTATCTTGAATTTATAATGAATGATTTATCTTTAAAATTATATTTAATAACAACAACAATAATAATAATAACAACAACAATAATAATAATAATTTTTAATAAATCATCCCATTTCACAAAAGGTTTACAACTGGTAACAGTACTCGCATACATTGTAGGCCCTGCTTAATTTTTTTTGTCTGGCTTTGTCTAAAAGTGTTCAAAAAAATGCTTAAAAAATCCTTGTATTTTCGTTTCTGCATCATGTCAGGCTGAAACTCACGACGAAGGATGCAGTTGCAAAACTGGCTGATTTTCGGCGCATTTATTTCCAGTATTGACTGGGTTTAAGAAGAATTTATGATTTATTAACTCAAATAAATGGACATTTCGCAAAGAGAGCATATTTCAATATTTTCTCAAATTTAAGATTTTAATTTTTCTTTTTCCCCCTACAAAACTAAGATTCTAAATTTATTTCCTCGAATCTGGAACATCCGATAATTAACATTTTGTGATGAATTACGAGGTCATCAGTGAGAATGTGGTCGCTTCCATTACGATGAACCTCCGACGACACGTGCTGTCGAAGAATCAAAACATTACCAAAGCGTCCAAATATCGAAATTACTCAAATGCTAATTATTTAAATATTATACATTCGAATATCCGAACAAATACAAATGCACCAAGTCAAAATCTTTCTCAAGGATTTTCTCATTGTCGGCCAACAATGGTTGAAAGTTGAGAATAATAATAGATTAATAATAATAATAATAATAATAATAATAACAATAATAATAACAATAATAATAGTAATAATAATAATAAGTTGAGCGATTATTAATGCAGATGTGATAACCATCTTTAATTAAAATATCTACCTAATAACAATTCCAGTATAACAGTTCCTCATCAGTGAACAACAACAACAACAGTAGCGCCTCCAGCAACAGCGCCAACTCTAGTGGAAGTAACTCCAATCTTCCACCGCATGCCTACATGGCTCAAGACCCCATGAACCCCTACCCTACCAACATGCCCTACGATTCCAGCCAGTCGCAACACCTTGGCGAAGGCTTGATGAGCGACTCGGCGGCCAGTAGCGTCACCAGCAACAACAGCGTCCCCTACCACATGCAGTACTCGCAGTCGTCTGTCGCTTCCTCTGCTCTCCATCACCACAGGTCCTCGTATTCTGGAATGCCCGGATCGGAGTCAGACATGATGTCCATTCCACCCGAGATCCAGATGAAGCAGGATAAGGACTCCATATACGGGTGAGTGATCACAGGTTTTCCAACCGTCCGACCGTGCGTACATCCACTCGGCCATCCATCCGTCCATCCATCCACCAACCCATCCATCCGCTCACCATTTATCTTTTCACTCATCCATCTATCTCCCCAATCCACCCATAAATCCACCCATATATCCACCCATCTATCTCCCCAATCCACCCATAAATCCACCCATCTATCTCCTCAATCCACCCATATATCCACCCATCTATCTCCTCAATCCACTCATAAATCCCCCCATCTATCTCCCCAATCCACCCGTATATCCACCCATCTATCTCCCCCATCCATCTAGGCATCAATTCCAGGGTTAAGGTCCCAGAGGAATTAAGACTCCCGCTAAAAGATGGAAGCAGGAATCTAATGACATGAAAGACTCCCCTGCATTAGTGATTGGAATACTTTTCCTTTATTAATCGCTCCTAATTGTTCATTCTGGAATGATGACGATGGTGATGAGGATGACGATGAGGATGACGATGATGTTGTTGATGGCAATGATGATGATGATGATGATGATGAGGATGTTGATGAAGAAGGATGAAGATGTTTAAAATATTCAGCTCTGCATTGACAAATATTTGTCTGAAAATAACAACAAGAATTAAACATTGATGTCATCACCACTACATCACCACTTATTACTAACTTAAATAAACATTCAAAATCACACGCTCATCCACATACCGGAAAAGACGTACAGCGAAAGCACACACGTACACAAACTCACACACGCACACACACACGCACGCTCACTCCGCTTAAATTGTAACGCCATCTTGTATCGATTTAGAGTGACAGATCCGTGCACAATATCGATGCTATTGATCCCTTTGATTATTCATTCCACTGACTCCATTCGAATCACCATCCATCCACTCCACCATGGGGGGGAGGGGGCGGCGGTGGACGTTGGAAGAAGAAGAAGAAGAAGAAGAAGGGTACATCGGAAGCCCTGGGTTTGGACGAATGTAATGAAGTGCCAATTTGCATTGTTTATGCCCTGAATAATGCTGCCTGTTTATCATTCTGACACGTGAGTAATGACCATTTCTCTCGTACCCCCACCTTCTACTTCTGTCCTGCATGGGGAGGGATCACCCACCATCATTACTACTACTATCATCATCATTATCATCACCATCGCCAGAACTGTGATTGTTATCATCATCATCATGACCAGAGTTTCCGCTCGTCGAAGAGAGCTGGGCTCGTTGACGGGGCTGATTGGTTTGGGCGGCTGGGGGGTCCCGCCCCAGTGGGCGAGTGGAGTGACGGATGGGTGGAAAAAAATTCCGGGAACTAAGAAGAGGAGTCTGGTTATTACTAGATGAAAGGCTTTTCTGATTTGCATTAATAGGGAGTGAAATACCGATTGCATCTGCTGTTGCCTGATGTAATGCTGTAATCGTCATCATCATCATCATCAGCATCATTGTCGTCGTCATCATCGTCGTCGTCATCGTCATCGTCGGCAGCGGCATAATCTTCATCGTCATCATCAGTACCCATGCATTTGCATGATCGATACATTTGCTAGAGATCTTTTCTCGTCATCGACATGGTTATCTACTCAATCACTTCTCTTATCAGCATCATTATCATTATCATCATCGTCAGCGTCATCATTATCGTCATCGTCATCACCGCCACAAAGATATTTTAATGAATGCCGTGCTTTGTTAATGTTAATAATAATAATAATAAATAATATTATTTGTCTAACAAAGTTCAAATGATTTAGAAGAACATCAATTAACGACCTTTTCACAGAGGTCATCTAATTATAGTCTGAGGTCGCCCCCTGAAAGGTCACGGTTACCTCATTTAGAGGGGTCGCTTCCTATTTCTGAAAACCAAAAAGTAACTTTTGTCTCTCAATGTCAAAACTTTGCCATGATCGTGTACAGCGCATTTATTGTTAGTCCACGGTCGCTCATTAATGTCATGTAATTGTGGACAGTGAGAAAAACCAGAGTCTCTACTTTGAGTAGAGGTATCTTTGATTTTGGCTAATGTGCGGGAGAGGTTATTTTTAGCCTTTAATAGCATCGGGTTTAAAAGCGAAAATGATTTTTTTTTACCTCGTCATTCAAACATCCACTTGAATTTATTGGAATTTTACGAAATTCAAAAAATTATATTTTGTCGAAAGAGAACAACAAAATGCTCCGCTGGTCTGAAATTATTTTTGTGTTCTGAGGAAAGTAACCCGATCCTCGGGTTTTTGGTGTGCAACATGTGGATGATGATGATGATGATTATGGGGATGATGATGATGATTATGGTGATGATGATGATAGCTGTGATTTATCATGATGATAGTCGTGATTTCCGATAATAGTAGTGCTGGTGATAATAATAATGATGACGACGACGACGCTGTTGATGATGATGATGATGATGATGATGATGATGATGATGATATTGATGATGATGATGATGAATGGGGCGCCTAAAAATGACGATGCCAGATTTGCCAATGGTTTTTAAGAGCATTTTCGCATGGTTTTTTTGACTTAATCACTCTTGGTTTTGCTCTGTTTTGGGAGGTAATGGAATTTAATGGTATTTGTGGCGTAAAAAATAAACAATTGTTTGTATTATTAATTTTTGTATTATTAATGTTTGTATTATTTATTATTTACAATCATCTGTTAATGTTTTAACGGTTTATCAATTATTTTGTGATTAGTGAACTCGGACGGACGTTGCTATTGGCATATTGATTAAACAATTTAAAAAATTGATGCTATTATTATTTTTTCTTATTGTTACTATTATTAATAATATTATTATTATTATTGTTGTTGTCGTTGTTGTTAGTATTATTATTATTTTTTTAAAGTAAAAACTATAAAATCTATAATCTCTCACAAATCATCAACCACCTGTCACGAACCTTTTCACCCGGGTATTGAACCCGCAGGGTTTGAGTCCGGTGTCAATGAGCTCCAAATATAAATCCTTGAACCTGCTAAATCTGTAAGTCAGTCGTGTGTGAACTAATGCACGTGTGCATGTGATGGAAAAGGAATAGGCGGGCTGATAAAGCTCCCTAAGATAGTCAGTTTACTGGAGATAAGGCTCTCAACATCGCATCTCAAGATATCATTTATCTTTTTTTTTTCTTTCTTTTTGTGTCCTTCTTTCTATCCATCCATCCATCCTTCTATCCGCTCAAAACAATTCACTCCCCTGGTTCTTGGTTTTTGACTCCAAATGTGCTCAACTGCTACTTTGCTTTGGAGTTGCGCTTATTTTTTATTCCAGATGGACTGATGGATGAGTGGATGAATGGGTGGATGAATGAGTAGACGGATGGGTGGATGGATGGATGAGCGGATGGATGAATGGATGGATGAATTGGGTGTTTTGACTATTTGCTGGCAGATAAATATTAGAGTTTATTGTAGATGGATTACGGTAAAATGACTGAAAAGGAGGCAAACGGTTGTAAAATTGAGAGAAATCGATAGAAACGGATGGAGGAATAAAGTGTATGGATGGATGGACGGATTGATGGAGGAGTGGAGGGCTGGATGGATCGATTGATGGAGGAGTGGAGGGCTGGATGGATGGATGGATTGACGAAGTAAACCGGTGAAAAAAACAAGACTTTTGAAGAATTCCTGCCCATCAGCTCCGTCAGACTCGCATCGCGTTGATGTCATTAATTTCAATACTAATTACCTCAACACTCACCGGTCTCAGCATCCCTCCATAAATAAACACGTCCTCTCAGCCAGGTGGATTGCTCCATCCATCGCTCACTCGTCCCGATGTCTTTCCATCCCAAATTACCGTTACAGATCGTAATAAATCATTCCGGGTGTAATCTGAAAAATGTCGCTCGTTTTAATTCATATATTTTCTTTTTTTTTTTGGCCGAATTATTAAAAGTCCCGTAACAGCTGGATAATGCTGAATGAGCGATGTAGCCGTAGACTTGGGTTGTCGAGGGGATACCATTGGGGGACCGTGGGCAATTCGCTGGCATGCACACACCGTCGCTGGCAGAGATTAGGGTCGTCTGGTAATTGCTCTGGCAGAAAGTATAATGGGCGGTTGTGATCGTAATAATCTGACTAAATAGTCAATGGAAGACTGATAGTTTGCATCCTTATTCTGTAAAGATTGCTTCTTGTTAGTGCATTAGCTCATTAGTTCATCGTGTACGCTCGCCGACTCAGTCTCTCACTCGCTCACTCACTCACTCACTCACTCACTCACTCACTCATTTTGTCCTATGTTATACCATAATTTCAGACACCCGTCTTTCCCTCTATTGGCACTTGTGTTTGAGAAGTGCGAGTTGGCAACCTGCACTCCTAGAGACCTCGGTTCATCTCACAATGACGTCTGCTCCTCTGAGTCGTTCGCCGAAGACATCAGGGTCTTTGCCAACCAGGTGAGTGCTTGACCTTGGTACAGGTATCTGACGGATGTATTAAGAGAGTTTTCAAGGACTTCAGAATGGCTATAGCTGTAGGGTGCTTAATAACATTTCGCTATTAATGTAACGTAATATGATATAATAAAATAATATGATATGATATAACATAATATAATATAATATAATATAATATAATATAATATAATATAATATAATATAATATTACGTGTCATTAATAACCGTAGGCTAATTGGTTTATCATTGTTATTCGCATAGGTCCGCAAAGATTGCATCCATAATTGTTGGGCTGATTGTGATTTTCATTATAAACTGTAATTCCCTGCTAAATTGCCGCCAAATAATCGGTAACCACTGGCAACGTTGATAAATATCCTTTAGCATTTGTGCCTGCTTCTCAAAAGATGGCTTTAACCCATGCACCCCTTACGGGGAGAGGGGCGGTTGAGATAGGGGGTGTTGACAAATGGTATTAATTTGGCATGGCTTAAATAATATGCAATTTCCTTCGAATGATTATGACAACAACAGACAATTTAATGTCACCCATCCATGTTCAGTTGCTCCTGTCCTATGAGCATGGAAATTTTCTGAAATTTTTCTCTTGTTAATGGAGTTATAATAATAATAATAATAATAATATATTATCACAAATGTATTATTATTATTATTATTATTATTATTATCATCTTTATTATTATATTTATCATTAGTTTTAGTTTGCCTCCTTTATTTGAGAAAACATGATTTATTTGTCTGCGGGTTGCACGGCTAGGTATGCTGTGCCTTAATACCTGGTACCACAGGATTAGTGCTGATGTAAAAATATTGCCCATTGTTACTGATATTATTATTATTATAATTATTAATGATATTATTATCATTATTATTATTATTATTATTATTATTATTATTGTTATTATTATTACTGATATTATTATTATCATCATTATTATTGTTATCATCATTATTATTATTGTTACTGATGTTATTATTATTATTATTATTATTATTATTACTGTCATTATTATACGTTATTATTATTTATTTTTTTATTACCTAAAATTGTAATTTGAAGGATGAAATTAAATTGTTTAATTGATTAATTGAGTAAATGTTAATTTCCAACTCATCAGGTGAAACTGGAAAAAACATTTTACGTCCCCAACCCTGAACTGGACAGTCTGGTATGTTGGACAAATATTATTATTATTATTATTATTATTATTATTATTATTATTATTATTGTTATTATCATTATTATTATTATCATTATTATTATTATTATTATTATTATTATTATTATTATCATCATCATCATATGCAATACTTGCCTATCAATTGATTTGTATAATTATTTATATTATTATAATTATTACCGCTTTCTGATGACTTCAGCTAAAAAAAAATCTAAATAATAACTAAATCTAAATAATCTAAATAAATAATCGACTAATTCCAGATGATCCAAGCCATTCAAGTACTGAGGTTTCACCTTCTCGAGCTGGAAAAGGTCAGCAATTCTGAGTTTCGGTTTCGGTTATTCGAATTGATTTGGAATTTGACGATTATAATTTCAATTAATTGCGACATTAATTAATTATGATTTTAATTAATTATGACTTTAATTAATTATGATTTTAATTAATCATGATTTTAATTAAGTATGATTTTAATTAATTATGATTTTAATTAATGCGAAATCATTCAATTTGTTGGAAGAACGGGTTGCTAAATGGTTGTTAAAAGTTGTGGAATGAATTCGAGACACGCTGTTCCTATCTGTTTCTACTCTTGTCTACATTCTCCATGATGTCTTCTTTTTCCTGGACTAGGGGACCAATTGATGACAATGGTGGTGATGATGATGATGATGGTAGTGGTGATGATGATGATGATGGTAGTGGCGACGGCCGTGGCAGTCCTATGTTGACGAATTTCATGATCATGGTTCCGATAACCTTGATAATGATGGTGATGATGATGATGATGATGATGACGACGACGGTGGTTGTATCGTCGACGACGATGATTATGGTGATTATGATGATGATGATGATGATGATGGTGATAGTGATGTCGATAAGCTCAGCAGCGGCCACAAGATGAGCGCTTCATCATCAACCAAACAAACTCCATGTTTGCTGATACATTTATCACGTGTCCATTTCGTGTTCGCGCCTCGTTCAGGAGTAGTCCAACTGCCCCTCCAAAGCCATTTTTGAGTATCGTTTGTATTTTCCTTTTCCAAGAAGTAAATTGGAAAACAAGGACATGCTTTCTCCTTTAAATCACCGAACACATTTATGCGATTATACTGAATAATAACTATTAATTAAACTATTAAAGAATTTTCAATCATGATCGCACCACTTTGTACTTGCAGTGAGTACAGTATTAGGTACAAACTGTATTATTTGTACTCGCACTTTCAAAGTTCTCGATGTCATCTCTTCCAATTTCCCAAATAATCTCCTCAACCATCTGATAAGCGTCCAAAACACGTTCCAAATGCTTCTCACTTGTTACTCGCTCCATGGCAATCATTCACACCAACAAGTGGAGGCTATATACATTCCGGCCGGAGTTGACGACCAGACACTTGAAGATAAAATTTAGTGGCTGTTGTGATCCTGAGAGAAACAGGGTCAGCAGGAATACTAAAGAACCAGCCTGTATCGTGCCATAAACAACCCGAGAGGACTCAGTCAATGTGTCACCCTAGACTGAGCGGGTGGCCTTCCGTGGGTGGATCGATGGATATATGGATGGATGGATGGATGGGTGGGTGGATATATTGATGGATCATGGATGGATGGAGTGATACTACAGATGGAGTGAAAGATAAAATGGTTGAGAAAAACACACACAGTGTGAATGAGATAAAAAGAAAGAAAGATTGATATACAAGCAGAGAGACACAGAGCAATACGCAGTAATAACCAACCAATCGTGGAGCATGGAGAATGTAAACATGACTGCTATCCAACTCAGAACAGGCAGGCTTGTGAGCGAGTGGGTGGTCCGTGGAATAAATCATAGTCGTCTGCTTGACCCAGTTCCAAATTTAATTTCGTGAACAACAGCTACCGTAATAATAATAATAATAATAATAATAATAATAATAATATTAATCTTTATGATAATGATGATAATAATACTATTACACTACTGCTATAATAATACTAACAACAATAGTAATAATGATAATAAATAATAATAATAATAATAACAAAATATGAACACAACAACTTGGCAGACAACAACATTAACATCTGAATGTCAGCTCGGTGCTTAGCCATTCATCAACTGACATCTTGAATAGCTCCATTCTTTTTCTACCCTGCATTTGAGGATCGGAAGTTCCTTTTCTTGTTAGACTGATCCGCTATGTTTTTGACCCTGTTGGTGTCCAATTTCTAAAGCCATGATTTGTCAGGTCGACTTCGTTGGCAAATGAAATGAATATGGGAGATCGGTAATGAGCTTTTTTTACTGCTGTCGTTGCTGGGGAATGATTGTTGCAGTTGTTGTGGAGTGTAAGAATAATTCATGTTGTGGAATTGCTCTCAGATTGGAGCGCGAATGCATTGTGAATTGTAGCGACTGCTACTCGAACATGGTGATTTAAAGGTGAATTTATGTTTTAAATTTCACTTTAAATAAAGAAAAAAAAAAGATTAATCCGACATTTCAACATGTCTTCACATCCCTAACATATTTCAACTGTAACCGATCACATTCAACTGACATCTTGCAGAGCCACTTTGAAGGTCTTATTCATTCAGAATCAACGTCTGTTTCAGTTCCTGAGTGTTTTCCTGTGAAACTGAGAATCCACTCGATGCTTGTAAATATTTGCTTCACCAATCAAGCACAAGCGAACTTCATAAACAAAACACTACTACCGGCCTTTACTTATTCCCACTGCTTGGCATTTCCACTTTCTCCTGGTCCATCCCGCTGACAGGGACGTGCGTCATCCGGATTTTCCATCTCGGATTCTGTTTCGTTGTTTATAAACTTTGCCACCCTGTGATTGGAAAAGGTTCTCTCCACCAGTCTCCTCTCTCCATCTCCTTCCTCTCTCTCTCTCTCTTTCTCTTCCACCATCACTATCTCGCCGGTTTCGGGTGACTGGTAATAATTTCGATAAGTATGAGAACGAGTGAGGCACATTTCTGATTGGCTTTCAAAGGCTTTGAAATCAGAGCCACCCCCCGCCGCCATACCCCGATGTGATTGCAAACCAAAAATTCACAATTAATCTCTCCTTAATATGCCATTTATTCTCGGTAATTAAAATAATTGAAATAATTAAAATAATTAAAATGCATTTCACTCGAAATTATTAACTAAATATATATATATAACAACAATCTTGAAGCTGTCAAAAGACATTTTTTTATGCGAATAATCACGAATAATCTGCTAATTTTTTTTATTTTTATTATTATTGACGTGTTTATTAAGCACATGACGCGTGACTCGTGTCACGAGCACCATCTTGAGACTTAGATCTCCTCGTGGCATGACTGAGGGATATGAGGGTCAGCCGCATTTCCAGACAGTGCCAAAGAGAGACCCTTTAATGTTTTAATGAGATGCTGATGAAAGTGAGAGCGATTCCTGAACGCGATTTAATTTTCCTTAATGAGACTTCTAAATTGAAGATGAATTGCCAGAGACGTCTGCTTCTCCAAGCTCGAGACCCGCGAGACCGGGATGACTCGTCGAGATTGATATGATTGGCACTGCCTTGGAAGTAGAATTCTCTCGGCTTGGTCTCACTGATTACTTGATTACTAAGCATTTCTACTGGACCTTGTCTTGCTTTCTTTAATTAAATATTCGTGTTTAATCCAAATCCTCTCTTAAGCTCAAGCACCTTGATCTCTTGGAGTAGGAGAGAATTCGTTAACCCTGGTTATTTGTAAATTGATGTATTTAACATTTAGAATAATTAATTAATTAATTAATCTTAAAGAGAGAGAGAAAAGCTACGATGACTACGATTTTCAATTTCGTACGTTAGTTAGTTAAATATGAATATCGCAAAATCGAAAACATTGAAATAAACTGAAATACAATTCTGTACTTTCAACCCGCAGGTCCACGAACTGTGCAATAACTTCTGCCACCGTTACATTGCCTGCCTCAAAGGAAAGATGCCTTTAGACTTTGTCATAGACGAAGGGGAGAGCGGGAGTGGAGGCTACGTTGGCGGAGGATCAGGGGGAGCGGCTGGAAACGGGAAGTCCTACTCGACCGAGTCCCCGTCGAGCAAGGACGTCTATGGCAGCAGCAACAGCAACTGCAACAACTCTGACGAGGTTAGTCCGTCGTGGTCTTGAGAACGGTCCGCCATCCGTCTTCCGCGCTCGTTAGGAAACAAACGAGTGTCCGGGAACTGGCAGCTATCTGACTGTCTGCTTGATTGATCACCTATGCAGAATCTGCACGCTCGATTGACCGTCGAATTGACTGATTGAATGATTGATTGAGTGATTGATGGACGTCTTATCGGATCGGAACGACCTGTGCCGACGAGAAATTGATTGCCGTGAGATGATCTCTTCTCAACAAGTGCTTACTTGGGGCTTTTATGTCCCTGCCGGTGCCGTAATAAGAGACCGTGGTGCTAGATGTAGCACCTCGTTAAGGCGTTTACGGATCTCCTCGCACGGTTTTTGATCAATGCTCTCATAACCTAATGGTCTGTGATGTAAACATAAAGTGGGTAGAATTTAGGTTCTATTCATTGACAGCTCCCCATGTAGGGTCCGAACTTGAGACGCTTGGGTTATGCACCTGTTGGATCAAGTCGAAATGCTAGGCTCAGGCACAAACAATTGGAAGTGATTTCTGTTCGAGGTGTACTTGGCCTCATATTGTCTGAATACATTCGCGAATTCGACGGCGTGTAATATTGTAGGTCAATGGTTATTCGTGTTTTGATTGGACGATAGTTGTTACTATTATTATTATTGTTATTGTTATTATTATTATTATTATTATTATTATTATATTATTGCTGTTTTACCTGTTATCGTTAAATCATTCTCAAATGAATGTTGTAAAATTCGTTTTAAAATTCTCTATAGTCTGTCTACAATTTGTCAACAAATGTTCACGTCTTGGGAATTAAGGACTTTTTCTGAACTCAGACCGCCTGTTGTCAGTTGTTGAGCTGGCAAATCCAGTGTGGATGTTCTTCAACTTTGAATCACAGAATGTTAAACACATCGTTATCATTGAAATAATGTCAAAAATTTCGTGAAAGTATTTATTGGTTTGTAATCAGTTTGGCTTGTTTTTTGGTTTTTTTTTTCTTCTTCATTTTCTGTGCACCAGCACTTCATTCTTCATCTTCTCGTCTCTCCTAATGACTTCCAAAATCACTATCAAAACCCTTTCTACGAATCGCTCTCGCTAATTTTCCAGACGCGAAAGGCATTTCAGAAATTATCAGGAAAAATTAATCCATGCTGGTTTTGCTTCCACCATTAATATCACGTGATGAACTGTCATAGACCCCATTACGGCTAATGCCACGGCGAACGTTGGTAGCGCCCCTCGTGCTAGTCGTCCATGCCCGCCCCCCACTGGTCGGTCCATCATCCACTCTTTCCTTATTCCAGCGACGTTGGTGAGGCTGACTGAGCGTTCTTATTACAAACTCGGAGCATTGTAGGCCGATGTATCGTCGAACCGAGCGTAACAAGGCTTGCGTATAATAACCGGTCGGTTGGCATGCAGCCGAGCTGGTCTGTGCGCTCGGGGAGGCTTGCACAGGCCCGGCCGACGGAACTTGGGCACACTTTCCCGCGTTTCATATTCCAGGACGAACTGATCGACGGCCCTCGCGATGCTGATGGATTCGGACAAAATAGATCGGCACTGTTTTCCATTTCCGTCGAATTAGGCTCTGAGTGTGGACGACGAGTTTGTTATTGTGATCAATCTGCTAACGACTAATGCGTGGCTTTAAGCGGAGTTTAATTGGTCGGGTTTTTTCATCTTCGCTAAGCTTTTAAATCCTCTCAGAGACTGCAGTTAATGTTTTAAATGAGTTTCAATTGAAGCCCTCCTCCCCTCCCCTCCCTTGAGTGTTAAACTTAAAACCGATCTCTAGATCGTCCGGAGGATCTAAAATCACTCTAAATATTGCTCCACCAAGCTGAATAGGGAAGCAGCCATCATATTTCGAAGACACGTGTTATGTCAAGCCGAGTATTCCTCATTCCGACGCTGGGACATGACATTGCGATTCAAAAAGGCCGTGTCACCACGGACGCCGGGCGAGTGTCACCAGTCTCACAAACTGATTGATGGATGGATGCACGGTGAATTTCAAAAGCCCTACTGATGTGTAATGCCGTGTAACACGAGTAGACGAAAATTAACTGCACGCTCGACTCGAAAGGCGATCTCTCTTAGGCCAGAGTCGGCATCTGCCAACACGACTCTCCAGCCATCCATTAAGGTTTTTCCAGTCCTTCCATGAATCACGGTTCCCCGTCCTCTCTCTCTCTCTCTCTCCGGCGTAGACTTATAAACGAGCGTTTGTTTTCAATTTATCAGGCTGCTACTAATAAATCGAAGAACCACGCATGGCTTGTTCTTCTTCATCCTTATTGTTGTTGTTGTTGTTGTTATTATTATTGTTATTATTATTATTATCATTATTATTATTATTATTATTATTATTGTTATTAATATTATGTCATTATTATTATTATTATTATTATTATTGTTATTATTATTATTATTATTATTACTGTTATTATTGATATTGTTATTGTTATTGTTGTTGTTGTTGTTGTGCTTCGGGCATGGACATGGTTTGGGGNCACTACCTTGTATCATTGTTTGTATCAACACTTGTGTCACTACCTTGTATCATTGTTTGTATCAACACTTGTGTCACTACCTTGTATCATCATCATCATCATCATCATCATTATTATTATTATTATTGTTATTATTATTATTATTATTATTACTGTTATTATTGATATTGATATTGTTATTGTTGTTGTTGTTGTTGTGCTTCGGGCATGGACATGGTTTGGGGACTTTCTACTGGGTTCGTTTTAAATCTCAGGGCATGCGGTGACGGGGACAGGTCGTAAATTGTGGCCAAATTGGGGGTCTGGTTTGGATCTTTGTCTACTCTTTCGAGTTTTCTTTCTCTGCTCTCTAGGGGACTCCGGTGATTATTTTTATCAGGGGGAGGAAGGAGAACCGAAAAAGAAAAAAGAAAATAAAGGAGCAGAAACAGAAAATCAGAAAAAAAAATTCATTTCAAAATCGATATCCGATCTTTGGACTATTGCTTGTGAATTGTGACTTCATTCATGACTATGACATTTACACGCATGATCAGCCTACTGACGTTGTCGTGCAGATCTGTTAAAATTCGAACCGCGTTGTTTAAAACTTCGACAGCTCGACCAGCAGCGACCCCAAGGGGAGATGCTAATTGCAATCTCATTGCTTACATAATCTTATCATCGACATCGTAAACACGCCTGGTCCTGTGTTATTAAAACTCTTCCGAAAGAAGCAGTCTGCCTCAGCTGATAATACGTCGGCCCCAATGGGGATTGGGAGTCCTTACGCAGGTGGAAACAGACTCCCAGGGGGTGATTCGAGAGCCTTGCATGTGATTACGAACGCTCCCTCGAGATTCCAATTGTATTTTCTTCGATAACATTAACCAGTCACACCAGGTCTCTGGGAACAGTTGTCGGATCTTCTGAAGGGCAGCTGCTTCTGTTTCTATTCTGTGCCTCTTGTCGACATCCATTTCTGTCTTTCGAAGGTTTGGACAAAAGTCCCCGATGCCCAGGGGGTGCCGATTCTATGCCCCGTCCCGTCCCGTGGTTCTCGTGTTCGCTTTGATCGGTTTTTGGTCATTCGGTGGCTCAGACGTTCCTGCGTCTTGTGGAGAGATACCTATTTTTTCCTTTCGATTCGTCAAACGATCCACGAAGTCGATGAGAATCGATTTTCCATTTTTTTTTGGTCCAGAGACTGAAGCTGAGTTCTTTTTACCGTCGAATGTTCCTGAATTTCAAGACATCTCCGATGACTTTAGAAGTCGTTAGTAGCAGCAGCAGCAGCAGCAGCGGCTAGCGAGTGACTTTGTCGCCGAGATGCTGGTGAGATAAACGTTTTTTAAACTTTTTCAAAAAATCCAATCCAGACACCTTTCCACGGACCCAACACAGGTGTAAAAGAGATGGAATGGCTAATAGGGACCACGACAATGCGACACTTGTCGATTGTACCTGCTTCTCTTTTTACGTCATCCGCAAAATCGAGCACCGGTTCCTGGCATTAAAAAAATTAGTCCGAACGACAAAGAAATAGAAGCGACCGTTGGACCATTAACGGCTTTAATGAATGCCGGGGCATTCCCACCCGGAACCCCCCTCTCGAGACCTTCATCCTCCCTTCTTTCCATCCATTCCGGCGATGGTTTCGATCTGCAAGCTCCGTCATCGATCGTAGGCGAAAAACTTTGTTGTTTTAAAATTTCATAGCGCCCACTTGTAATCTCCGCGTCTTAAATGGGTTTTGTAATTTATAGCTGGCGTGTGCTCTTTCGGACACTCAATTTCTCGGTTTAAGGGGGTGGGGGTGGCTGTGGGGGGGGAGACTGGGTTAAGAGGGAGGGAGGGAGGGAGGGACGGAGAAAGAAAAAAAATTTTTTTTCTTATGAAATTTCTTCCTTCCAGGGACGTTCATTTTATCCTGAAGGAATGGAGAGTGTTTTGGAGTGGAGAGGAGAGATGGTGAGAAGTAAAACGAGAGAGAGAGAGAGGGGGAGAGAGAGGGGGGAAGATAGGGGAGGAGGGGGATGGCGAAAGTCAGAGCGTTGGATGGGCGTAAATTTATGCATACAAACGTCTGGGTTGAGTTCAGAAAAATAAATTTCCATTCAACATGACGTTTGCGTGGACAGCGAATATGCAACAATGTTATTTTTCCAGCTCTTCTCTTTTCTCTTTTTTTTTTTACAAAACAAAAAATTTATTTTTCTCTCTCTCTCAGTTGAAGATTTTTTTTTTTCAAGAGTTTCCAGTGACCGACAACGTCATAATTTTCAATATTCGAGAAGGAAATGGTTTCATGACTTCATGACTTGATTTCTTGGCTTTTGATTTCCAATGGCGTCATCGACCCTGTAAGATCCACAACCCACGAGTGATGGTCCGGACGATGAGATGATAAGAGTTGTTTCATCAGCTTGAATCCCTCGTCCAGTAATTATTATTATTATCATTATTATTATTATTATTATTATTATTACGTCATTATTTAGTAATTACATTAAATAAGAAGGAACCGTAAAGCTGACAATTGGATTTTACTAGCTCGTGAATGCTGATGGGTGATCCAGGGATTGATTAAAGAACACTGAGCTGGTCTTCTGAAGCGCTTCTGAAGGAATACATGAATTCACTTCATTCCTGTTAATTTCTAAATCACAATCAATCAGAAGCTTCCCTAGCCATAACTTGGCGAACAAAAAGCAATCAAATATCAATCATAACTGCTGCCGATTGATGGATCCTTTGAAAGTAGTCTGATCTGCCCGCTCTGGAAGTCTGTCTTCAATTTACCAGCATATTATGTTTTCAAAGTAGTTCTTGTTGTTCAATTCAGTTTTGTTTTGTATTTTTTCATTTTTTCTCCGCGTTTCTATCTTTTTTCTATGGCAGAAGAGCCTCACATTCTTGCACATTCATATTCCAGTGAATTCCAGTTCGCCAGTGGAAGAAATAGAAATATAGTTCCCGATATTTTTCACCCATTGGTCATTTGTCTAGGTGTCTAATTTACTGGATGTTTGCAGCCAGGGAACAACTTGTAGACTGTAGGATGGACATTTTATGAGCAATCGATCAACGACCATTTGATGGCAGTCCCACGCGACAGTAAAATTTATGGAGCCGTCCTCCCTCTTTTCGTATGAATGCTATGGCCGTTTGCATTCAATAAAGCTGACATTACATAACATCGCATCGCATTACACAACATCACATCGCATTACACAACATTACATTACATCACATTACACAACATCACATCACATCACCAAGTGAACTATTGAACAAAACCAGCATGCTCACTGAACCACGAAATGTGAAGTCAAAGAATTACTAGTTTAAAAACAAAAGCACAAAAAGAAACTTCCTCCCGAATGAATGAATGAGTGAGTGAGTGAGTGAGTGAGTGAGTGAGTGAGTGAGTGAGTGAGTGAGTGAGTGAGTGAGTGAGTGAGTGAATGAATGAACGAACGAATGACGAACTGAAAAAATGTTAAAGATCCGGGATGATCCAGCGTCAACTGCCATAGCTTAGACTTACTGGGAGCATCAAGAAGAATACTTCTTGTCGACTTAGAAAGGTGGGGGACTGAGCCCAGCTGACATAAGCCCATGCCATCCTAGAATACGGGAATAAGGTGATTTGATTGGGGGGCCTTAAACTTCCACGAAACGCCTCGGGACCATAAAACTCTGCCCAATACTCTGTAGTAGGATAGGGGGGGCGTCGTTTAGTTCATCGACCCCTCGCTCACTCGACACTATCTCCCCCAAGTTAAGGCATGGCCCATGCGATAAGATAGTGGGACTTCAAAAATCTTCTTGGATACAGTTTTATGGCTTTTGAATTGGAGTCTGTAGGACCTGTAGGCGAAGTATTTTAGGAAAGGTGCTTGAAAGCTTTGAAAACGGTCTCTAACTGTTTCTTGTTCTAGTGTCACGGAATGTGATGTGACGGAATGTAATGTGACGGAATGTGATGTCACGGAAGTGTAAAACTACTAGAGAATGGACTTGATTGTTTGTTGACTGTTAATTGATTTAGACGACGATCTCTGATCCAAACTTGTCCGAGACAATCGTACACCTGTTCTTTTGAATGGCTCGCTAAACCAGACCTGACGCCATCTTGATGGTATCGTTGGATTGAGAAGGGCACTTGATAGTTCAAGTGTTGTGAGTGTGTTCTAAATAGGTTAACTAAGCCTGGCGTTGTCAATGGGCACCTACTTTTGTATTGTTTTTTATTATTTTTTATTTATATTGCAGTCCCACTTTCTGTGTTGTTGCACGATCTGCTCATTGTATGGCTTAGTCCGGTCGTCGTCTTAAACCCTCGGTCGGCCCTGTCGGTATTTTCCGTCCCCGCTCGCACACCTCTGTAATTGCTTTGCCCTTCTCGTTGACACCCTGAGCAGATACTTACAGTGGAGGTCAGCTCCATGCCGGAAACTGACACTCGATATAAGGGCAGGCTTTCAAAAGGCAATGTCATGGCGGTATCGGTGCATCTTAATTTTTCATTACAATTCGCCCCGAGGCATTTGAGAATACCATCCGATCGGGCACAGCATGTCAGGGCCGATGTTAATTACCAGCATGATGATGATGAGGAGGAAGAGGAGGAGGCTTTCATTTTCAAAAGCTCTCGCATTGCCGGTCACATTCCAACGACTCGTGGTTGTGGCATTCCTTTAAATAAGAACAGTTTAAAGTCGTCGAAAGTTCAATCCGTCCTCGACCATTCCCGACCCGCGGAGTCCGGAATCGGTTTAGCGGCCCTGGAAAAGTGCGTTCGTTCTTTTTCCGTCTTTTACTCCAACGATTCATGAGCTGTCCATGCACTTTCAAGGTTCAAGCCTCCTCCATCCATTGTCCGCCCTCCTTTCTGCATTCTGCACTCGCTCCGGCTCGATCAATTTCCAGGCCGGGACATCCATTTTTCTGCTACTAACGCTGGCCCGTGTAATCCAACTCCGACGCATTAAGAGGACGCAGTTTGTCACCGAGACTTGGAAGGGCATTAAAAATTCAGAAACGTTCACGGATAAACAGGGTTGTGACAAATTCTCGGCCCTTAATGCTCCCCTGCTTGTCTTTCGCTCGCGCGTCGTGTCGTGTCGTGATTTTCGGCTCAAACCACGATGGAAAGGTGGTCGATCGTGAACGATCTGAGGCGAATCATTCTCTGCCAGGGGTTGTTTCTGATCGTGCGATTTCATCGGCAAGATCTTTCTTTTCCGAGTTTTTCGGTTCCAGAGCTATTAACGTAAGCACGCCTAGCGTCATTCCAGGTCTAATGGGAAGATTTAAGCTGACATATCGCCGATCAGCCTGGCCAGAGCTAGCGATGATTCGCTTCTGTTCGTGTGCAAATGTCGATCTGCGGATGGATGTGACGGAGTGTTTAATTTGTGTAGTAGATTGAGATTCAGAAGACCGTAAAGATACGTCTAAAGATGCATTCGATCCGTGGCTGCTCGCTTTCGGATCTCATTTTCCATTGTGTTTCCTACGGTTACGCACGCTGGAAATAGTTTGTTGTTTCCATTTCGAAGATGAAAGGAGCGCCTTGTGAAGTGTAGTCTTGGCTGCTCCTCTTGGTCGTGTCTTTCTCCCACTCTGTGAGTCTCTCCCTCTTGCTGCTGTCTATCATCTTCTCCATTATCTGCGCTCGTGTGTTGTTATCTCGCTATCGGAACACTTTGAAATCAGCCTGCTTCATAAACAGCTAATGAGATTTTGCCACAAACAGCCGATAAGGACGAGTCAGTCATACACGTTTACTGCGCCCGATCGATCCAAGTGGGTGTAACTACGGGCCTAACTAGCCTGCTCGTGAGGCAATGGACACGCCGAACAGATTCAGCGATCATTCTTCTCGGCACCAGTACCAGATCTGTTCCATCTTTTCGATCGCATTAACCTTGACCAGTGCTTCCAACGTTCTCGTAATATTGCCGACGAACCAAAAATCAACCGGCACTCGGCGTATTTCAGCCGTTGTAGTTAATCTCTTTGCACATAACACCGGCCGAGCAACGCGAAGAAACCGTCACGGATGGCTGAGCTTCGAAAGGAGTATGACGAAGCTCTGAGTCCGAGCAATTTCCGCATTGTTTGAAATTGTACCAGCAGAGCCAACTAAGCCGAACGATTTGCCGTGAAAACGAACGAAAAACCGTGTTGTTGAGTTTGCCGTTCGAAGTTTGAAGCCGATAATTCAGATAATTCGGACATCCATCGCAATAACAGGAAGTCAGACGCTGACGAATTCTTGCTGGATCGTTACTTTAGGGCCAGTGTTTGTTTAAAATGCGCCCGCTTAATCTCGATGTTTATACTTGGGGACCGCCCCTCAATTTATCAGCCCGAAAATGCCCTGTCGGCAATATCGATGCCTCCTTCTCCTTGTCCGTCTCATTTCCCTGCCGGACGACCCTCGCCTTCGCTCCGTTCTCTCCTTTGACACACCCCCTCGTGCCAGAACTGAGCGTCCGTTACTATTCGTTTGCCGTGGTAAATTGATTAAATCGCATAGTGGATTGAATCTTACGTTGAATATATCGGCAATCAATCGTCTGGGATTGCACAGATAAAAATTTAGACACACGCACGCACACAAGCCCACATGCACACGTACACACACACACACACACACACACACACACACACACACACACACACACACACACACACACACACACACACAATCAAACAC
>MPNW01001143.1:44933-50445 GCA_011800805.1 Hirudo medicinalis
GAATTTCCCGCTGTTAAACGTTTGCGTCACGACATCCAGTTTGTCAGGGGACTTTGGTCCGACTGCCCTCCGCAAACCCCGACCCCTGATTCGTGGCCGAGGGACGTTTTTTTCTTTGTGAAATTTACTCGCATCCAAGCCAGCACGGAAAGAGCATAAATTCTGCCAGCCATTCCACAGATATTTGTCTTGATTTTTTGGAACTTTCTTTTACGTTTTTCTTCCTCTTTTCCTTGAAGATTTTCCTCGGTCTCCACTCCACTCCGGCATGTACGGCAGCGTTTCTCTCATTCGTTCGCTCCCTTATTTCGTATGCATGGAAAAATTTTTACATTTTCTCCGAATTACAAGCTTGATTTGGGCATGGACTCGCTTCCATCCATACGCATGCCAAGACGTTTTAGCCATTCGACCCCCTCCCCGGTGGGCCTCTCTCCAATCTCGTCGCCATCTCTCTTTAAAGGGTTGTCGGTTTTTTGACACGGATCCAAATATTCCGGCCCGCTTGACCGATTTGTCCGCCGACCATGGAGGGATCGGGCCGTTGGCATAAAGCAATTTTATTAAACAATTTCGTACAGGGCTCAGGGGGCGGGGACGTTTTACCGGGCCACGTCTGCAAGAGACCCCACCGGGGACGCGGGAGACAAAGATTTATTTAAAATTGTTTCCATCTATTTATGCATCTTCATTAAGAGATTGCCCTCTCAACGAGCCGATCGCCGGTTGGATTTATGGCCGTGGCGTTTCGACTTTTTCAGAATAATTGTGTTTATTCTTACTCCAGACTCGAATCAATACTATCCATCTTGATTCCAGGGCCACAGACTACTCGTCCTCTCCATATAAATAAATACCGTATATATCGTCGTTCCTCTCGATGACTTGCTTTTCCATTATCGGACCCTTGATCTCGACCAATCGCACACGACCCCTCGTTGTTTTTTGTTATCATTCGAAATTTGAATTTGAATCTAACAGTTGTTTTCATACTTGTCTTCCTCAGATTGTCTGGGCAGTGTTGGCTCTGGCGAAGGCATCGATGACTTAGACTCAAACGGATTTTCAAAAAGCCAGAAGAAGCGAGGAATCTTTCCAAAGTTGGCAACCAACGTCATGAGGTCCTGGCTTTTCCAGCATCTAACGGTAAGTTCCATTCATTCCAGCCCTCCACGTCCGTCTTAGTTGGAGTCATCGGTTATGACTTCAGAACTTTCGTGAACTTTTAAACTTGGTGGAAGAAATGTATAAATTTATTCTTACGTAACTAATGTTTATTTCTTTCTTATTCGTGAGTTGCTTGCTATTTTCCGACCCAGTCGAGAGTGCGGGGTGCAAGTTTGGATGAATTTGAAATATCGAGTGTCATTTTTAGAATTAGAAACATGCTTTTTCCGTATTCTGAACCGTTCTTGGGCGGTCGAAGATCTGAGCGAGTGGAGAGTGGACTTTCTGACAATTTGAGTCAGCCCCTCTTCAAATGACGCTTTTCAATGTTCTTCTGTTGTACTCTTTTTCTCTAACTCTGCTTGCGTATGCCTGCCTGGGTTTGGTTGTTATTCTATGTGTGTGTGTGTGTGTGTGCGTGTGCGTGCGTGTGCTTTTATTTATTTATTCATTTTTATTATTTGCTTTTGTGCTTCCAAATGGATGACTACCCGACTCTCCTCCTTGTAATTGTGTAAGAGCAACGTCGTCTCCACCTGCTTGTATGGCTGGCAACTCATCATTCCTGACACCTAGCTTACTTCTTGGAGCTGAACAAACAGTTTCCATATTCTTCTTCATCTTCCTCTTCTTCCTCCTCTTCCTCCTCCTCTTCTTCTTCATCATCATCTTCTTTTTCCTCTTCATCCTTTTCCCTCTCTTCCTCCATGCGGCGTCGAGCCATCAATCAAAGTCGGAGAAAGCAGACTGAAAAATGTTTTTCGTTCTCCATGTTTTCCACGACTCCGTCCGTCATCTCTTTCATCCCCTCCTTCCATCATTCCTTTCATCCCCCCCTTCCTCCTTCCTTCCAGTCTTCTTAACGACCACGGCCGAGCGCGGCGACACATTACCAGCTGCAGGGATGCGAAAGGGCAGTTTGTCTTGTTTTGATAGGCTTATTAGCACAATTATGTATTCTTTACTCGCAGGATGCTCCTCATTTAATATTTAACTGCCCGACATTTATCAAAAAATGCAAACAGGTTGCGTTGGAAGGGGAGCAATTCTTCAACTGTCCGCGAGTAGTAGCTCTCCGGCTGCTCTTGGAGCGTGTGATCTTGGAGCGGACGACCTGGAGAGTCGATTGAAAGTGATTGAAACTGGTTGAGTGTGATTGATTGAAAGTGATTGAAACTGGTTGAGTGTGATTGATTGAAAGTGATTGAAAATGGTTGAGTCGGTGATTGAGACGGTTTGAGACTATTGAAACGATACACCTCCAAATCTCCAAATCGCAGAAACTTTCCAGCTCCTCCTCCTCCTCCTCCTCTCAAATGTCCATTCCACAACTCCAACAACTCCACAAGTCCCCTTAAACAACCTGTCATCAGCCGGTCGTATTCCAATGCCTCACCGATGATGACTGGAGTCAATTTGGAAAGGTTTGAGTCGATAAATCAAATCAAATCCGAGCCTCGGGACGACTCAACTCAGCTTCCTGAAAAATGGCAGCTCGAGCGGCATGTAAAGTGTTGAATTACGATCCTGTGGTTAATGAGAGACTGATTGTTATTTTTTACGATCGCTCGCTTGTTGCCAGTTGCCATCAGCGATCAATATTTCATCCGGCAATTTCAAAAGAGAGCGCGGAATAATTTATGTAGCGCGTAAAACGTTCGAAACTCGGAGTGGATGTCAGTGACGGGGGTGGATGGGGAGGGGGAATGGAGGCTGGGTGGCTGGCTGGTTGGCTGGCTGGTTGGCTGGCTGGCTGGCTGGGTTATTTACGGGCTACTAATTTTAAAGAAACATCTCGGAGCTTGGCGACCCCCGGTCTCCGTGTCTTGCAAGGAAATGGTCCCCAAGATTGTCCATTCATCAGAGCCAAGGGGTGGTTATGACTTTGTGGGCGGACTTTTTTTTGAGGTTTTTAAATAAATTACATTTTTTCTTATTAAGGTTTGTTTGAGAATGTATTATTATTATTATTGTTATTATTATTATTATTGTTATTATTATTATTGTTATTATTATTATTATTATTGTTATTANGTCCACCCCCCCACTCCCCAGAAGTAATTAGTTCAGCAGACAAATTATTTCATAAATCATTGCATCATTATTAACTTTCTCAAAAGAGGCAGAAAAAAGAGTTTTTTTTTTTTTTCCGACGTATTTATGGATCCAAAGCAATGCAATTAATCCCCGGGTCTAATGCTATTACTGTCGCTCGGTTGGTTCGACTCGGCTAAATTTACCTGTCTTAGGAGGGGGACTTAGGATCAGACGCCGCTGTATCCCCTACCCCACTATTCTAACCTTGACCTTTGACACAAACTTACTAAGTTGACCCTAAACTCTGCGGCAGTTCAGTCCTAATCATTTAGTGATGCAATGGGCTATAATAAAATCATCATCATCATCGGTAGGTCTTTGTCCTGATAGTAATTGATTGTTGACCAAGTGAAGGCCAAAAGCCAACTCACAGGCAGCGACATTTGTACGTAACTCCCATCCACACCAATACCCCTAACCCTGACCCCATCCACACCCATACCCCTAACCCTGACCCCATCCACACCAATACCCCTAACCCTAACCCTACCTCATGGACCTGGAAATCTCTTTAGAACTGACAAAAGTCGCCGCCTCTGGGTTGGCTTTTGCCCGTCACCTCTCCAGCCAGGGCACCAATTCATACCCTGAACATTTGAGAGCAGAGCGTCCTTTGCGTCTGAGGATTTCTCGGTGTTTCCAAGTTGTTTGATCTCCACGAGACCAATCCTTCCGCGGACGACCCGCGGAAAGTGGGACGCTAGCGTAAGAGCGCGTCAAAAAGCGGCGCTAGTGATGGCGCCAGTGCGCGAAGGGAGGAATAATGTCGATCGGTGTTCGACGGATGCTAATTGCATATTCCATGGTGTCTGTTTAATAACGTGCCTGTTCATTGAGCCGTGACGAGCGCCCAGGAGGGAGAGCGTGGAATGCCTTTGCACGGCATGGAAATGGATGCCTGCTACCCAGCCAATACTGTGGCCAATACTGACCCGAGCTGTGGTAATGGATGCCGGCCATTTGCAATGGATATTTTCGCTTGAAGTCAGTCTATGTTATTTAGAAGTTCATTTTGGAAGGACATTTAGAGTCTGAACTTTCTTTCTGAGTGGAGGAGGGTGACTGCCCCATGACCTCTGGATGACCCTATGCACTGGGTAACCTCCCCCCTCCAGCCACTTGCCTTTTCCACTTACAGGGTACCCGTTTCAGAGGGAACAGTACCCTCTACCTGTGAGAGAAATTGCTGGTTAGGTGAGATAACCTAAAGCAATTATCACCGGGATTGATTGATGTACCTGTCGAATCCACCTGTTATTTATCACTTGTTGTCCTACAGCTCCATGACAGAATATCGGACAAACAGTTAAACGATGCTTTTCACGTCTGCTCCTGTGTTGCGTTTGTTGCGTGGTGTGTGTGTGCTTGTGAGTGTGTGCGTGTGTGTGTGTGTGTTTGTGTGTATTGCTAATGATACATCGATACAACGGTATCAGATTAATGGTAATCATAATATTGACTATAAATAATATTAACAAGCACGATTATCTTTGGTTATTATTATTACAGCACATTATCATTTTTATTATTATTATTATTATTATTATTATTATTACTGTTACTATTATTGTAATTATCATTATTATTATCATTATCATTATTATTATTATTATTATGATTATTATTAGAATTGGAATTATTATCACGGTTTTACATTATTATTAAATCTGCTAAAGATATATGGCGCCAGGAAACTCAATAAGCTGCTCTCAATAACACTGTTTTAACGCCGACTTGTGCACAGGTCCTCAACTTCACACAGAAACAGTTTTTTACGTTTGAAAATGATTTCTTAATTTCAATTTATTCCTTATTTATTTATTAATTTCCATTTATTCCTTATTTATTTCCATCTCATCGGACTGAATGTGATTTTCACAAATTCGACAATAAATTATTTACAAACTAAAGAGTTTTTTCACTCAAAAAACTTTCTTTTATTTCAATTTTCGATTAAAATCTGGTTAAAAATTGTTGGTTAATATAATTTAATTGTTCCGTATCGATCTGGTTGTATTTATTTTATTATACAAATTTATTATCCTATCGTGCGGAAATTATACTCAGACTTCCTTAGATATAATATTCGAATGAATATCATCCAATAAAACAAGATGGAGAGAGTTATAATGGACGAGAAAATCCATATTTCAAAAATATATTTAAAAGTGAGTGACTGAGCGAGTGAGTGAGTGAGTGAGTGAGGAAGTGAGTGAGTGAGCGAGTGAATGAGTGCACGAGTGAGTGA
>MPNW01001144.1:0-12167 GCA_011800805.1 Hirudo medicinalis
AGATAAGACTTCCAGAAAGCTTCTTGCCACAGATGTACCACATTTTCATGCATCCAGACCTGATGAACTTTACTTTCAGTGGCTCTATACACATGGAATTGAAAGTCTTGACAGCCACAGATTTTGTTGTCTTCCATTCGAAAGAGCTTGACATTCATTCTGTTTCTTTAACTCTGACAGGTTGGCTAACAAATGAGACAGAATGAAATTTGTTTATCATGTTTGTGTGAGGTTGGATGGAGGTCAAGGTTGATGATTAAATGCATCTGCTGAGCTATCAATCACAAATGAATCCATGCATTGAATTTTTATTTCTGCCTCATCGTTGTGCTTTCGCCACAGGCCCAAAAACGAGGGAAGTGGCTATCGTCGATCGGATGACCAGCGTCTCGTTCGAGCAGGTGTACTTGAAGCTTTCCGAGGAGTTGTCTGCGGGCTCGATGGTCGACCTTCGCATTTCCTTCTCTGGAAAGTTGAACGACAACATGTACGGCTTCTATAGGAGTTCTTACAAGACAAAAACTGGCGATAGGAGGTCAGTTTCTTTGGAGTGGATGATGTCGATGATTTTGGATGATGGTGATGATAGTGGACGATGGTGATGATAGTGGATGATGTTAAGTATAACGGATGATGGTGATGATATTGGATGGATGATGAGTTATTGAATGACATAGATGTCATCAAGATAATGGCATAGAATAGCTAGGGAAAAATAAGACATTTATGGCCTCTCTTACTTAAGATCTTTCTTATTTATCATCAGGTGCTATGATTATTACTGAGTAATATGTCAAACATCGTAATTATTCATCAATCAATATAATATTAATAACTGCTAATAATTATTATATTAATAATAATAACTACTACGTCCACTCTGAAATTGCCCGACGTAAATCTCTCAGATGGCTGGCCACGACGCACTTCGAGCCGACGGACGCCAGGGCCGCATTCCCCTGCTTCGACGAACCCCACCTCAAAGCCAATTTCTCCTTTGCCGTCGTTCGACCCGTGGACTACATCTCTCTCTTCAACACCGAAAAAGTTGTTTACTTTTACGAGTAGAGGTCATGCGCATTTAAGGCACGCACGCTCTAGACAAAACTGCTACGTTTTTGAAAGATAGCGGAGGAGGAGTTCAAAGGCGAAGGCGGCTCGGCCACGGGGACGATCGACAGGTTCGCGACGACCGTCAAGATGAGCACTTATCTCGTGGCATTTGTTGTTTGTGACTTTCAAGCCAGTTCGAAGTTCACCAAGACCAATGTGAAGGTTATTTACAAATGACTACAATTTTCTTTTGCTGAAGAACTAACTACAAGGGCTGTCTCTGAAGAATGCGTGTGCTTTTAAGATCGACAAATAATTTGTTTATTAACTATTATAATTTATTTATTGTTATTATTATTATTATAATTATATTATTGTTATTATTATTATTATAATTATATTATTGTTATTATTATTATTATTATATTATTGTTATTATTATTATAATTATATTATTGTTATTATTATTATAATTATATTATTGTTATTATTATTATTATAATTATATTATTGTTATTATTATTATTATAATTATATTATTGTTATTATTATTATTATAATTATATTATTGTTATTATTATTATTTTAAATTATTAGTTGCTCGATAATTTTTCTTTTCAACTCGAAACTTTTACGACTTAAAACGAAAGTGCCAGCAAAATGTCACATCATCGAAGGAAGAATTTCGAATCGTCTTTTCATAAAATTTTCATTTCGGCCTCTTCCTGAAGTTTTCCCGCCTCGAATTCCAGGTGTCCGTGTACACTCCGCAAGAGATGATCGGCGACACGGAACTGGCTCTCGACAGTGCCGTCAAAATCCTCGACTTCTTGGAGGATTTTTATGGAGTGAAGTATCCGTTCAACAAGTCGGGTGCGGTCTCGTCTGCTTCGAATATTCGAACGATGAAAGATTTCGTTTTGTCGTTTCGTTTGCACGATCACGTTTCGGTATTTTTTTTTTAAATGTAAAATAAGATTAAAAAGGTAAGAAGTGTAAATCTTACCTAATTTATTAATATGTTTATTATCAAATGACATTAATATGTTTATTATCAAATGATATTAATTTAAATACCTAAGAAAGTACTGCTTCAAAGTTGATAGGAAACTCGAAATCTTCGCAGATCACGTGGGCATTCCTGACCTTTCAGTTGGGGCAATGGAGAACTGGGGCTTGGTTACCTACTTGATGAGGTACCTGGTCTTCGACGACGAGGAAAGTTCAGAGAGGGACAAACAGTGGGTAGTGGTCATCGTGGCCCACGAATTGGCCCATCAGGTAACCAGCTAATAGGAAAATGCCATTTCTTGTTGCCCTACCAATTCAATCTGTTCGACCTGTTCAATTTTAACTCGTTCTGACCTTAATTATCTTTTTCGTTGCAGTGGTTCGGTAACCTGGTAACCATGAAGTGGTGGAACGACCTGTGGCTGAATGAAGGCTTTGCGAGATTTGTTGAACACGTTGCCACCGACAACATAAAACCCGACTGGTTGATGGTGAGCATGCATCAGCATTCGTTTAATTTTAACTATTTTTTTGCAATTCACGACTTTGGATCGGTCGGACAATTCGACGAGATGTCGACCTGGTTGAATGTCAATCAGAAGTGCCTTCACCAATCAGATGGAGTCCTTCAGCGACGACACGCTGAACCCCGCCCTGAGATCCGACATCCTGCCCAGTTCTCACCCCATCTCGGTGCCGGTCGTTGACCCGCTCGAGATCGGAGAAATATTCGATACGATTTCTTACGAGAAGGTTTGTTTGTTCGGAGGTTTTACACTTCTCCTTATGAAAGATAAAATTTTTATAATTGTAAAATCATCTTGATTTTTCAATAAAATTTTTCTCAATAAATTAACAAAAAATTAACATAAAATTGATATGTTTTATTTACATTTTGTTGTCGATTTGTGTAAAAAAAAAAGAAAGACAAATTACCCCTTTTCTCATTCGACCAGGGTGCGGCCGTCATAAGGATGCTCGAGCGAGTGGTAGGAGCAGACATCTTCAACAAAGCCCTCAGAAGTTACCTGACCAAGCACCAGTACGCCAACGCCGAAACCGACGACCTCTGGAAGTCCTTCACCTCGGAGGTCACGACTTATTTGTCGATTTGTGCTCAAGTTCTGAATGGTAACGGGATGAGAAATTACAGTGGTCCTTTCTAAATTTATGACACCATCATGTCAACCTTCTTATTAATTTGTTAATTTATTATTACTTGTTAATTTATTTACTTTTCAATTCTTCTCCCAGATGAAGAACACGAAAATGGAAATCGACGTCAAGGAGATGATGGACACGTGGACCCTTCAGATGGGCTTCCCGCTGGTCACGTTGGCTAGGTCGGGTCGAAACGTCACGGTCACTCAGGAGAGGTTCATGTTCAAGACGTTGGCAGATCCGGGCTACAGATCGGATTTCGACGATTCCAGAAACTACACGAGCCCTTTTGGGCATGAAAAATTATTTTATTTATAACTTGTTATCTGTCGAATTAATGGCATTAATAAATAGTAATTCGCTAAAGATTATGAATCTGTTTAACATTGCATCACCTTTCTCCTGTACATCCAGATACAAGTGGTACATTCCTCTGACGTACGTGACCAACTTTAGACCGAACAATGCTTCTCTCGTGCTCATAAACAAGCAAGACAGAAGTGAGTTTTTCTTTTGCAATGTTTGAAATGTCAAAAATAGAATGTCATTAAAATCTAGAATGCAAAAAAAAACCTTCGCTCGTTCACGTACGTCCTCTTGACATTTGCCAATTCTGGCAGTCACGACGACTTTGATAAACATTTTCCTTCCAGTAAGTTTCTTGCTGGAATCAGATGTGGATTGGATCAAGGCAAACCATAACACCTCGGGGGTGTACAGGGTCCACTATGATGAGGCAGGGTGGGAGCCATAGTCAGGCAACTCAAGCATGATCATACGGTAGGCTTTATTTCTTAGTCACCACGGTGATGTGATCTTCATCGTTACCAAATTTGTTTCACCTTGATTGTAACTGCCGTGGTAAAACTGGCAGCCATGGTAATGGCTGTGGTAATTTAAGATAATGGTGTTTATAAAGATGGTTATCATAATTGCTTGACAAATTAAGTTTTATTACTTAGGTTTTCACACCTTCCGACAGAGCCAACCTTTTGTCAGATGCTTTTGAGCTGGCAAGGTAAGCATAAATAGGCTCTCACCCTTTAAGGTCATGCCTGACCTTTGAACTTTTTGAAGGTCAGGACATCTTAACATAACCACAGCCCTTGACATGTCGACCTACTTGGTCAACGAGACGAGTTACAATCCTTGGAACATCATGAAAGACTGCTTGGATGAAGTCATCGACTTATTTGACGGACATCCCCAGCATGCTCTGTTCAGGGTTCATTTGACCTTTGAGATGACGACGACGATGATGATGATGATGATGATGGTGGTGATGATGATGATTATGATGTTTAGCCTCAGTACATAGTTGTTGCTTTTGTTGAGTTGAATGTTTGTTTGTTTGTTGTTTAACTTTTAGTGAATAATGGTGGTGATGGTGCTTTTCAGAATTACCTGGAGAAGCTGGCCACACCTGCATTGAACAACCTTGGATGGGAAGACACTGGAGATCACGTGACCAAGTGAGGAACCTGATGATGATGATGATGATGATGATGATGATGATAATGAAACAAGTTTATTTCAATAATAATTTTATGTCCTTAATTTCTCTTGTGGCACCTTTCATTAATAAAGCTTATAGTTTGCCACCAACGACATTGTTAATAATAATAATAATAATAATGATGATGATGATGATGATGATGATGATGGTAATGATAATTACAGGTTGATGAGAAGCTACCTACTGGGACTGGCAGTGAACCAGGGATTCAAGGAGTACGTGGTGAGGGCTCGGGAGGAGTTCCGAGGTTGGATGAAGAACGGAAAGAAGTTCGTGGTGAACTCGATGAAGGAATAAATCAGGACTTAATAATCACCGAATGAAAGCTAATTAAAAATGTTAAATCGGGATTTAATTGCCGAACAAATACTGCGAGCTAATGCGATTGTGCGTTGCGGTTGGAAACAATCGATTGGCTGGATTGTGGAATGAATATCAACCGTGTGGTGGAAAAGCTGTGTCGCTCCATCGTTGAGGCACCTCTGGCGTTAGGCAAATGGTGCATTACAAATTAACTTATTATTATTATTATTATTATTATTATTATTATTATTATTGATATTAATATTGTTATTATTATTGCTGTTACTATCATTATTATTATTATTATTATTATTATTATTATTATTATTATTACTATCATTATTATTACTATCATTATTATTATTATTATTATTATTACTACTATCATTATTATTACTATCATTATTATTATTATTACTATTATTATTATTATTGTTACCACTACTAGGCTGAGTCCCAACCTGAAGTTCCTGGTGCTGATGGGTGGAGTGAAGTACGGAGGAGAGGAGGAGTGGCAGTTTGTATGGGATGAAGTCCTCAGGACAAACAATCCCTCCCAGAGGATGAAACTGCTCCAAGCACTGGCTGCTTCCACAGACATCGTTAAGATCAACAGGTGGTTGTTACCTTGAGCGGTGCCTGTTTTCTGCTGCTGATGATGATGATGACGACGATGATGATTATATTAGGAATATTGTGCTATTATTTTACGTTAGGCTTTTATTTCCGTTATTCATGTTTTCGACGATCGGATCAGACTTCTGGAAGCCTCCCTGAACGAGTCCTTCGTTCGGATCTCGGAGTGTCCGGGAGTCCTGAGTGCGGTCGGAACGCAATCTTCCGGGCAGATCCTCCTCTGGAGGTTTGTCAGGAACAACTGGGACCTCATCTTCTCCAGGTGATGATGATGACAATGATGACGATAATGATGACTATGTTGTATATATTGTATATATTGTATACATTGTATATATTGTATATGTTGTATATATTGTATATGTTGTATATATTGTATATGTTGTATATATTGTATATGTTGTATATATTGTATATGTTGTATATATTGTATATGTTGTATATATTGTATATGTTGTATACATTGTATATGTTGTATATATTGTATATGTTGTATATATTGTATATGTTGTATATGATATAAAAGAGTGAAATGATGGCATGTGTTGTGTTGTGTTCAGCATGGTACATCGGTTCGTTTGTAGTCAGCTCGGGATCACATTTGTTTTGTCTCGTTTGTTTGTAGATACCACAGTGTCGTCTTGAGACTGAAGAGGGTCATAGAGAGCTCTTCGAGTCATTTTTCGACCGAGCAGGAATACGAAGACGTGAGTCGAGCCGTTTCAACATAGAACTATTTAAATTGAGACGTCTGGTAATCATTTGCGACGTTTAGATGCATATTGTTATCGACCGGTAATTATTTGTTAGCTATGGTTGTTATCCATTTGTGTATTCACCAGCTGTGATGGTAAATCATTATTTTGTAATAATAATAATAATAATAATAATAATGATGATGATGATGATGATGATTAATTATTATCATAATTTATGCCTCAGGTGAAGTAAATTATTATCATAATCCATGCATCCAGGTGAAAGAATTCTTCCAGAAGAAGCTGCAGCAGGAAAACCTGAGGGTGGTGTCTCAGGCCCTCGACAGCATCAAGATGAACATTGATTGGAGGAGGAGGAACGAACAGATGCTCATAGATTGGCTGAAGAACCAAGCAGTTTGAAGCCGCAGCCAATCGATTTAAAGAGCCAGGGGGTTTATTTTGTCCGATTTTTTTTGTCGTTTCAATTTGACGGGCGTGTTCCGTCCGTCGGCCGTCGGAGTATGCTGCCTATTTTTAATAATAGTAATAACAATAAATAATAATAATAATAAATTTGTAATGCGCCATTTGCATGGCGTCAGAGGCATTTTTGCTCGGTTAGAATGGCCCATTGCAGGGTGTCGCTTCGAAGACATCGGCCGGCAGCTCGACCGATAACTCCGGCGACCCGTTCCTCCGTTTAGACCTCGAAGTTCTACCGTGACAAATTAATTGGTCGTGGTCGTCACTGTAATTGCCCGAGCGGCACAACTGCATTTGTTTTGCTCCTCCGACATCGCTCGAGCGACTGCCGTCGTTTGAGGCCGACCTGCCCCATCAGGACCGTTCGTGGACTGTTCGATGCATTTTTAGAGTTCATATATCGCACAAAATGCTTATTTTTGTAGAGTAAATTTTTTTTTACCGCTGATATTACGTATTACTCGAAACGATCTTGTTACGATGCTATTACTTATTAAATCCTGGGTTTTTTTTGTTGGGAATTATATCGATGCTTTTTTGCTACACGTATTGTAGGGATATGCATAGACGAGTTCGTTAGCATATCGATGGTTAGTATTAGTACTAACTCGATAGTGTCATTACTAACTCGTTAGTTAGTATTAGTACTTTTGGATTGCCTATTTTACCAGCATTAATTCTAGTATTGAGTTGTTTTTCTGCCAAGGTGAATTTCCAAGGAGTTGCTTTGTTGCTCAACATTTTGTTGCTGACACTCGTGAGCTGAATATTGAGTGATATCTTTTTGCTTTGTTTTGCGTTTCAGCATTCGACAGGGGTGGGGTTGTTCTACTTTCAACTAGTTGAATGTTCAATAGCATAGTTCATCAAATCTTCGAATCCCGTTTATTAGTAGCGAGTTACTTTATTCGTCTGCAAATTTTACTTTTTTTCCCGAATTATGGCTGGATCACGTCCTGTGTTCACCTTTTGACGTTCATATTCTTCAGATGTTCGTGTTCGTGTTTTCGTCATTTTAGAGTTTCCATTTATATGATTTTTCCTTTTATAAGAGTTTTCCCTTTGTAAAACATCCTCCAGAGTTCTTGTAGGCAGGTATTAATTGCCGCTATTTACAGCATAATCCGTACTCACACTTGCATTGCTTTAGTCAGTCGAATCGATGATAATGGCAGGATTGCAACCGTGAAAGCATGAAAATCGTTTTGATATCCAATGATAAAAATTGGCGTATTTTGGCTTATTTTATTGGTGGTTGGAGAAGTGACGGGCATAAGCCAACTCACAGGCAGCAACATTTGTCAGCTCTACGTGGATTTCCAGGGTCATGAAGGTAGGGTCAGGGATGGAATTAAGGTGCCCAAAGTCGCTGACTGTGAGTTGGTTTCTGTCGTCACTCGACCAACAATCATTCTGTTGATTTCGCAGGTTGAATCGCACAATTTCTTGAAACTGTCAGGAATGTATTGATAAATCCTTGGTTTACAGGGATTGTTCAGACAAGGTGCCAGCTATTTGCTTAGGAAGGGGCTTGGCTCTTAGTTGATCACCTGAGCGTGTAATCGGGTATTTGAATTCACGGACAACACTTACTTGCTTAATTACTTGTTCATCACAAATCGCTTGTGAAGAGTTGGAAGCCGATGTACAATCTCAGAGGAATCTGAAAATGGGCCTGTGACGGAGGCCTAGGATAAATCATTATAAATATCATGATCAATCAGTGTCATTGGGGAGAATCTGGCTGCTTCTTGTCAGTGGAGTTAAGTTGGTAACTTTCGTTAATTTCGTTAAATATTACCATTTTTCCGGCGGTAGAGTGGCCGGATGTCCCTGCCCTGACCAGCCCTGAAAGATAGTTCAGAAAGGTTCGTATTCTTCATGTACGTCTGCCCGCCAGAGTTTAGCGATAACAAAGATTCTTGGTGATTCAATGAGGACACCGATTGAATTGCTTCGTGAACAGGACCAGATGAACGACCAGACGATGTTTGTTTTTAAGTATTTTTGTCGAATCCTAACCCCGTGGGAAAGTAACGCAGTAATGGTTTGTAATACTCACTAATGACGTCCCTTTGCGTGACTGTTCCTTGCGAATTATGTCATCAATGTCGTGGCGATGATGACGATGGCTAAGTCGTATTCGGATTATTATTATTATTATCATCATCATTATTGTTATTATTATTATCATTATTATTATTATTATTATTAATGTTGTCATTATTCAAATTATTTACCTGATAACAAGATGGAAATAACTTTTAAACAGTTTACCGGGGCTGCTTCTTGCATGAGCACATCATCTCATCATCACGTGTTTCAACTATCATTTACAAATCACTTCACGGACGATTTGACTGCTTCGACAACAAGTTTGATAATAATATTAGTAATTAATAATATTAATAATAATTAATAATAATAATATAAAAATCAACAATAATAATAACCCATTATTAATATTAACTGTCAGTCTGACAGCGACAGCAGAGCTCGGCGTAATGAATGAATGGAGGGAGAGAAAACATCACCGTCGGTCCTAATTAACCGTCACGGTCACGCCTGAATCGTCACACGTGCCTTAACGCCGACAATGATGATGATGATGATGATGACGACGACGATGGTGATGATGATGATGACGTCTTATGGTGATGATGATGATGACGACGATGTCATTTAATAGTTTTATGGCAGGGCAACCTTTGCACCATCTTTAAAAAACTTTTCTCGAATATTATCCTATGACATTTTCTTAAGGACAAAATTGTGTGCTTTAACATTGGAAGTTATGTTGGAAAAGTCGGGAGGTAGATTGGGGCTGCTGCAGAAATCAGGGGCCTTGGGGGCGACATTAGTGCCCTAGAGAGAGGGATTGAAGAGCCGAGTAAATACTGTCGTAAACGTGCAAATATAACGATAACAAAGCGAGAGATTGCGTAACATTGGACCATCATTTGTTGGTCGTCACCAATATCGTCCTCCCTCTTTACCATACCGTGCCATGGTTGATGCGGGCGATGGTGATGGTTGTAGTAATGATGACTGAGATGATGATGATGACGACGACGACGACGAAGATGATGATGACGACGATGACGATGATGATGATGACGACGACGACGACGACGATGATGATGATAGCGAGAAAGCAAATAGAGCGAGGTGTGTGAAAGCGTAGCGGTCACATCTCATCGGTACAAATGGCGGTTGACGATGATGATGATGATGATGATGATAACGGTGATGAAGAAGAGGACGACGACGAGTATGTTGAAGATGAAATCATACCAATGATAACGCGATGAATAATGATTAAAGGTAAAAATGCTGCGATTTCTTTTGTACTGATCGTGATGGTGATACGATGATTGTCCTTCACCTATCATCTTCTAACGCAAAAAATCACCAATAGCCTGGTGAGACCAAAACAACAACAATAACAACAACAATAACAACAACAACAACAACAACAACAACAACAATCAACAACAACAACAAACAACAACAACAACGACAACAACAGCAACGACGACAACATCAACAACAACACAACAACAATAGTCGAACAACATGCGTAACCACGCCGTAAAGGAGCACGTATATAAGAGCCCATTACCTCATAGCCTTCATAAATCTTGCGCCCGACTTTCTTGTCTCTAAAACTTGAGGCAACATGTCGATGCAGCGATGGAGGATTTGTCGCTAATTACGACTAATTGAGAGATGCTTACCTTTCAATAAGATCGATAAGATTCGTTTTTGATTGTTGTTGTTGCTGTTGTTGTTGAATTGTAGTTCGTCTTTGGTGTCCGTCTTTTTTTTTCTTTATGCAATGAAAGTTCAGAATAGGAGTCATAGCTGGTGAGGATAGCAGAGGATATCTATCATTACCCAAAAAAGCTGCTACTCCAGCGGACACACAATTGGAAGTGACGCCAGAGAAACTTTGAACTTCAGAGAATGACTCGATTCCGCTCGCCAACAAAGGAAGGACTGCTCAGGCGGTTCCCAACTGTCCACCAAGTCATCGTCACTTTGTTGCTGTCGTCGTCGTCTGCTGCCATCAACAACAACAGCAACCACGACAAAGCAGCCAACGAGGTCGAGATCTCCATCGATGAAGTGGCCAGGAAGGTTTCTGAGAAGTGGTGGTGAGTTGTTTGCTTTGGAGGAGTATCAATGGCGGACGATGGGGAAACAGGTGATGCCCTAGTGGAGGGATGATGAAGGAATGATGGTGATGAAGGAATAGTGGTGGTGAAGAGATGATGATGATGATTGATGATTTTGATGACGACGATGACGATGATGATGATGACATGGATGGACCTCTGGAGAAAGCTGGATAAATGAATGAGTGAACGAATGAATGATTGATGGAGTTGGATGATGATTCCTCGTGAGTGGTTCTTCGAATTAAGGTTGAGAAAGAACAACATCCCTCTATCGACCAATCAATGTCTTCTTCCCGTGCTCATCAACTTGAAAGATGTGCCAATCATGCGTGCCGAATTAATGTCAATGATTGACATTCTTTGCTTCAATCATCATCATCCGTTCATAGGAAGAGCTTTCGACGGAAATTGGCCCGCAAACTATGGACGTACCTAAGAATATCGAGTAACTATTAATACACATACACATTACAAATTACTGGCATAAATTTATCGTCATCCTCAGATCTCATTGGAAGTAGATAAATAACCGGTATGTTTACTTCGTAAAAACATACAAACAAAATGTTTACGAACATACAAAGCATGCGAAACACAACAAACACACGACCGACAAACGTGTCTAGAAAAAGTCCACAGTTGTACGCTACCTGTTTGATGCCATTTCTTGAAGAAGAAGAAGAAGAGGAAGAGGATGGAGTCGATGGATGAGTCCGTTCGTTCTGTTCATCCGAGTTTTCGATTTGAATTATTAACATTTTTGTCGAGAAAAATTAAACAACTTAGAGCCACAATTTGAATCCAGCCAATCAGCAGTTTGTAAGTTATTGGTGAAATGTAATTGTCTTTGCTTTATTTGCTAATGATTAAATTAAATAGTAATAATAATAATTATAATATAATATTAATATTATAGGTTATTACTAATGATTATTATTATTGTTATCATCATCAACGTCGTCGTCATCGTCATAGTCGTCGTCATCACCGTCATCGTCATCATCATCATCATCATCATCATCATCATCATCATCATCATCATCATCATCATCATCATCATCATCATCATCATCATCATCATCATCATCATCATCATCATCATCATCATCATCCATCACGACT
>MPNW01001144.1:34727-45264 GCA_011800805.1 Hirudo medicinalis
ATAATAATAATAATTTGCTTAATGGTAACAAGTGGAATTGTAATAACAATAATAATAATAATAATAATAATAATAATAATAATAATAACAATAACAACAATAACAACAACAACAACAATAATAATAACCTTCAAGTTAACAATCCGTACAATTATTGTGACAGACATCCCCAGTATCATCATAAATTATTCAAATATGCCCCTGTCCTCATAGTCACCACCATCATCACCACCATCGTCACCACCACCATCACCATCATCGTCCTCATCATCATCAACAGCACCTCTTGATCCCCATGTCCCTGATGGCAGTTGACGGGGGCCCGATGAAAATGAGTCCCTCTCGGGGACACAGCTCGGCAAACTCCATGTTTTCAGACAGAAATCCATATCCGGGATGGATGGCCTGGCAATTATAAATTATTAATATAATTATTGTTATTATTATTATTTATATAATTATTGTTATTAATAATATTATTATTAATATAATTATTGTTATTATTATTATTATTATTATTAATGAAATCTTATCATCATATCTAATTATAAGTAATAAATATGAGCCAATCTCAGCCAATCTTCTCAATACCAATATGTCAAAAATATTTTATGCGGAATTTAATTGTAAATTCAATATCAATATCAATATTAATAGTGATGTATGACAATTTATTTCTGTAGAATTTTGAATTATGCCTGCATAAATTATGCTAATCAATACCTGGGCTCCTGATTTCTTGGCCGCTTCGATTACTTTGTCCTTCCTCAGATAACTTTCGAGGGAAGCTGCCGGGCCGATGTTGTAAGCCTCGTCTGCCTGACGAATCGGGCATCATGAATATTAACGAGACTCGATGTTAATGAGAATGTCGGCAACGTGTCGAAAGCGACAAAGGAAATACGTTTTGACCGTAAATTGCTTCTTTTCGAAATGTACGACGACGACATCGATGTTGTCGTAATAAGTCCCTTTGCCCCAACCCCCCATAAAACAACCCCGAACGACAATGGCTCGGCAGCAATATCTCCTGCCGGATCCCGAAACGATCGTCTGCTCACCATTTGAACGAACAGCGAGTCTCGATCCGCATCGCTGTACACGGCCACGGTCTGAATCCCCATCTTCTTGGCTGTTTTCATGACCCTCACTGCAATTTCACCTCTGTTTGCAACGAGGATCTTGTTGATTCGATTTATTTCTGCAATGTTAAATACTTCTGATATATTTTTTCAGAATTAACTTATAATTTAAAAAAATTTATTATCATTCTTATGAAACAAATATTTTGCCTCTGAAATTCTGAACCATGTCCTTGTAATGAGGAATTTATCGATAACTTTGGAACGAATAATTTGCAACTGAATGCCACATGTGTTCTAAGTCATCAATGAGGCCATAATGACACTAAAAGCTACTTCAAAGCCAAGCATGTTCCTAAATTAAAATCATCAATCTGTTCTGCAACTCACCTGTGCTGCCATGACTTGCCCTGCACAATTCTTGTACTGGTTTTCTGAGAATATAAAAATTAATTTAAATAAAAAAAAATCAATTCAAATTTATAAAATTCAAAAAATTCGATTACTACCAACAGAACATTATTCGTATAACGTACAAAAGCAAAATGAAAAATAAACAAAAACTTCAAAATACAGTCACGTTTAGTAGAAAGTCATATTTTTTATGTTTCAAAATTTATAAGGTCGAAAGCGGTTTCGAATTCGTGACAAGAATTGTTGGTGGCAAAGCCGCTTGACACTCTCAAACATGCGTCAAAACTTACTTAACAGTTAAGCATAAGTTACTAATTCTCTGCAAAAGTGCCATATTAAAGCCGAAATTTACAAATTTTAATGACAAGCTCATGCACTCGGCACCAGAACAGTCAACACGAATCACGCAGCAGATTAAAAGTGAAAGCGCTTAAAACCAAAAGAATGAAATCATTTTCAAAGAATCATTCATCGACTTAAAACAAATCGAACGTTTTCTTGTAATACATTGTTAAATTTTGACGCGGTCATGGACCGCCATTTTACCTCGGTGACATTATAAATTTTTGGCTGCTGCAGCTTGTCTGTGCGATCAAGCTACGGACATCTGCAACTTGATATTCAGAGGAACATTCACCGGACCTCGAATGACTGGTTTGTCATCAACCATCCATTCAATTGTTCCATTCAATTCTTCTTTTGAATCAGTCACGAACGTACCACAATTAAAAGACAAATGGTTTACCCAAAGGATTAGCATGTCGTCACAGTCAATACAGTCATTAGTCACTCCACACGAAAATACTGGATGAACTTTCGATGCAAAAATCTTCTGCTTTGTTCTTTTGATGTTTTTTTCGATGGATTGAAAGGAAGCGTGACCTTCTCCATTTCATTTAACGGCGAAAATGACATTGAAAAGATTGAATTTTCTATAAAAACAAAAAAAAATAAGCTGATCGTATCGATCGCATTGGCAATTTCCTTTGCTGTTCTTGTAGTCCAAGGATTTGTGTTTTATGGAGCGAACGAAACAAGCGTAATGTAATCCCGAGCTAAGGAGCGGTTATAAATCGTCATTATAATCGCAATCATTTCCCCAATATCCTTGCCCAGTCAGCTGTGAAAAGTTATTTTCCATTTTTAATTCATTAAAAACGTTTATTCCGTCTGTTGGCCACAGATAAGCGGTGACAGAGTGACATCCATTTGTAGCTAATATTTTGATGCGAGGAATGTTTTTTACCTTCAAATTATAAATTGGTGTTCAGGCTTTGAGGGTTTGATGTGTTTTTTCCAGAGGGATGCACGTTTACCAGACATTCATTACCAGACATTTTAGTGCGATTCAATCTTGTAATAAAAAATATAAAAAAAAATGGCCACATAAACATTCACAAGTGCTGAAGTAGTTTTAAATGATTCCGTTATTTGGAGCACGAAATTTCTTGGCTTATGACTTTTAATATCGGACTTTTATCGAGAAATTATGGAGAAATTCAGAGATCGATCTGGAAAGTTACGAAATAGGTTGCGATTAAAAGCGTTGGAAGCGAAGCAGAAGCAGTTCAACCTCCGACACTCGTGTATTCAAAATAATTTCCCCCCAAAAATTAATTCAGCATCTCAGAAACAATGAAGGAACTAACAAACAGTTTGAAGGGATATCGTGCACTGATAACCTCACACGAAGCTAACAAAATCATTTAAACACGAATGAAAAGCATTTGTCAAATGGAGCATGAGGAAATTCCTAAAAATGAGGAAAAACAACCCATTTCAATACAACTCTGGTAATGATTCAGTCCGGATCGGCAGACAAGTGAGCATAATGAGGGCTACTGAGTCTGCAAAGAGCAGGCCAAGTTTATTGATTTTTCCAGCCTGGTGCTGATGGGCAGACTTGTGCTCGTTTGGGCGTTTTTGGGATGTGTTTGGGGTATTTTTGGGGTGTTTTTAGGGGAGGACAGGGGAGAAGAGAGACCAAGGAAGAACTTGGATATCGAATCAATTGGCTTTCACTGTGACTTGTTTCACTGATAACGTTTTAATGGACTTTAAAACTCAGAGCGGATTTTAATAAATATGGTTTTTAACTATTTTTTAACTATTGCATAATAATACTAATACTACTACTAATATTAATAATACCAATACTACTGCTAATATTAATATTATTATTTTTTAAATTGATGTTAGCTAATATTACATCGAACCATTAAACTGTAGGTTTTCAATTTCATTAGGGCTTATGTTATATTTCTACGTCGTGCACTTTGTTTTAGATTAGAATGTTGTTTTCACCTTTTTATGTTTTGTTTTTTAAATACACAATTGTAGAAATGTGCGATCACATAAGTACAATAAATTCGTATTTCTCTGGAATAACAGTTTTAAGTGCTCAAACGGTGTTTTTTGTAACTCCGGTGCAATTGTTTGGGAATGAAATTTTTTGAATTCCAAGATGAAAATCACAAAAAAAGTTAATATTTGTAACCGACTGAATTAATTACCAAATTCACGAACGAAATCTCCAAAATAAAATCATTTGTTCCATTCCGAACCAGGCGACGATATTCTGCTATTTAGAGTGGAAATTCAGATTTGATCGAGCAAGTAAATGTGAGCATCGCTATTCTAAAAAAACAAAAAAACTGCTCCAATGAAGTTCTAATTTCGGAAGATAAATTTAAATGAAATTTACAAACAAAAAAAAATAAATTCTTTCCTCCTCGTTGTGCTTCTTCACCTCTCCATCCTTCGTTTCCAAAGAAAACAAAATGAGCGAACAACATTCAAAATTGTTATTTACATTCAGTTTGCACTGGAGTGCATCATCATCATCATCATCAGCATCAGGAGGAGGAATCACAGAACACCTGAATTTAAGGAATGTTCGTTCGCCAAACAAAAGACAAAAAAACATGTTGAACTCTTGAAACAATACTAATGTCAACAATACTAATGTCAACAATACTAATGTCAACAATACCAATGTCAACAATACTAATGTCTTAGTATCAACAGACAACCTGGCTGATCTTTTAAAGAATCCCTTTTTAAATTAAACTGTTAATTATTAGGCTGTGGCAAAATGCAAAGGTTAAAGATCAGAGGTTTGACCCTCTGGGGGGGCTCCAACATGGCCCAAGACTCCCGCCTCTCACGATGGCAGTACAGATTCAACCAGGTCGAGGCACCACCGGTCCTAATCATCTAGTTATATAATGGACGTTAATCTATAAATATCTTTGTGATCCTGTGTGTGTGTGTGTGTGCGTGTGTGTGTGTTTGTATGTGTGCAATATGTTGTTGAGGTAGGCATTTGCGTGCTCGCATAAAAAACAGGGGACTACCAACAACGAAGCAAACAGGTGTCGTCTTTCCTCTTTGAAATGTCTTCGCAATTTCTGTTTGATTCACGAAATTGTGCATCGTCAAATGCATTGCGACCATTCACGAATGAATTGATGAATGGAAGAATGAATTGGCACGACAAATTGACAAAGAGTGAAATATAGATAGACAAGCAGAATCATCAAAAGATGAAGAAGATTTTTGAATCTTCTTCAGCCAGAGTTTGAAAAACCAAACCCTCGAAAGGTACAGAGAAAGCACCGAGCGGACGTACGAGTTTCATCACTTCATCGTTCGGCTCTTGCCTTCTTTCGCGACAGAAGCTGCAATCTGTGGACTCAAAAAACACACGTCTTTGTAGTAAAAAAAAACGACGACGATGACGATGATGATGATTTTGGTGATGATGGTGGTGGTGATGATGGTGGTGGTGGTGATGGTGGTGATGATGATGGTGGTGGTGATGATGACATATCGATTGTTGAAAGAAGTGCGACCTCTCTTCGGCTCAGGAAACTCAGGTGTGACGAAGACGAAGAAGACTGCAAAAAACACGACTGCCCCAACACACCATACCCCCCCCCCATACCTCAAAAAAAAATAAAAAATAAAAATAAAAAAAATAAATAAAAATAAAAAAACAACCACAAACCGGCATCTAGTACTCTCGCCTGGCTGTTAGAATAATCATATGGATTTCGAACTATCTCTAATTCATCTTTAATCTCCTGCCGCCATCGTAAGGCCGCGCGCGCACACAGACACGCGGATAGAGTCGTTCTGGTGGTGAGTATAAATAGTAAATTATGCACGCTCGGCGGGCAGAAAGCAAGCGTCTGCTGTCTAGGTCTCTGCGCCACTGTAGTTGCTGTCGCAGCCCGCATAATCGCTTCCACTTATCAGGGACAAACTCGGATGCTAAAAGGCCGAAATCAGAGCCGTTCGACTGAATTCTGTGGACTCGGTTCGAGGCTTCTGGACGATTCTTTGGAGATATTTGGAGCCACCTCCTCGCAGATGATGAAGGTCTCATCTGAGGATCGTTTTCTCGCATGAGCGCCTGCAGGCTCCGTCACAGCGCGGCGCTAAGCGAAGCAGCAGAATTGCAGAAAGGCCCTCTTTTCCATTCCTGGTGAAGACCAGTTCCTCATTCAGGCGTTCTTCCTCTCAGAGTTTCCAGTCTCGATTTGAGAGAGTGTTGTTGTCGTCGTCTGAAGAGAATTTGAAGTATAAGTATTCAAACAATATTCTGAAATACAGCGAACGAACACCAACGAGTTTTAGACTTGAAGTCTGGGAGAGTGACGAACCGATGACAAAAGAGCCACTGCGTCCCTTGAAGACTCTCTGTGCTCTCTGAAAAGGCCGTAGACATTTTAAAAAAGGTATTTGAAAGCTGCTTTCACAGGTTTTCGATGCGTGTCGGGCGTTTTAGTTTTCAATTTTCACGCTTAAAACTTGTTCTAAATTGTTGTTATTAAAAATATTTATGAATTAATTATTGTTAATAATTATATTGTTAGGGATTTCGCATTTTTTGAATCTTTAAATTTCTGCTTTTAATCATATTTAACCATGAAAATAGAACAATCTAACAGGGATTTCGCAAATTTGCAAAGGAATAACTATGCAACATTTTCTTGAAAAATTTCTCATCAAATTGAACCGAAGATGATCATGCATTCATTCTATCGCTAAATTCTCAAATCAAAACAGTTAATTTTAATTCTATCGCTAAATTCTCAAATCAAAACAGTTCAGTTTGATCGAGGTTACGAGCTACAAAAACCATGTGACGACAACTGGTCGTTATGTCACAGCTCGTAAAAGTCACGCATGCTCATTTCTTGATCGACTTTCAAGAACCCTCGACCGAGAGGTTGTGCGTTCGACACCTGCCTCAAACCGCCCTGACGTGTTTGGCAAGTTTGGGAGGAGGGCATAAGTCGATCGTGCAGAGAGGTTTGGAGGCAGAGGAATTGATGAGGAAGTGTACAATTGGCGGGAATTTTTGTGACATCGATGGAGTCATCGTGACACGGCAGAATGACATGAATGGACGAGAATCTGAATTGTCATGCTTACTGCAATGTTTATTACAATAAAAAACAATTTTTCAAACGTATTTTTCGGTATTTATTGATCACATTTTACTGAATATTTAAAACAAATAAAAATGCGATGATGGTGGTGATGATGATGTTGGTGATGATGATGGTGATGATGATGATGGTGGTGAAGATGACGATGACAATGGTAATAGTGCTAGTGATGATGATTAAGGTAGCGGTGACGATGACGATGATGATTATGGTAGTGGTGACGATGACGATGATGATGATGATGATGATGATGATGATGATGATGATGATGATGATGAAAGTGCCAACAGTCTAATGGAGGTTTTACTCCAACAATTGACAAATGATTCTGACCCAGACGATGAAGATCGTTCGATTGGAACAATGATATTAACAACAATAAAAAAAATAAAATAATAATAATAATAATAATATAAATGATAATAATAATAATAATTATACTAATAATAATTTAGCGTGAAATCAATTTCAATGTATTTATAATAATGGACTGATTGAGCGAGAAGAGGCGGAGGAGGAGGCTAATAATAATGCACAAGTGAATTGATTCGAGTGAATGAGTGAACGAACGAATGAATGAATGAATGAATTAGTAAATGACTATTAAATATCATAGTTATATCATGATATACTGAATGATTTACTGAATGCATGCACGAATCGCTAAATATTATAGTGAATTAACGAGTGAATTACTGACTGATGAATGAAATAATGAGTGAATGAACGGGAAAGTGAATGAATTCACTCACTATCATTCACTATTAATAATAATAATAATAATAATAATAATAATTTATTTCTTATTATTATGTTATTATATCATTAATAATAATAATAATAATTATTATTATTTATTTTTTATTATTATGTTACTATATTATTATTACATTAATTAATATTATTAATTAATTGATATTATCGATATTATTTATAATATTAATTATAAGTTAGTTATCAACGAATATATTATTATTATTATTATTATTATTAATTCATAATTGAATTCACCGCTGAGGGTCATTCACAAAAAGCCACTTGAACCTGCACATGACTGCGAACCAATAGAATTGACCGGAAGTGCATTACCAGGTCAAAGGGGTCAAAGGTCTCGTTGATGAGGGTCACCGAACCTCCATTATTTGATCCCACCTGGTAAATGGGGCTTTGAAGGTTGACATGTAATTTTACTCGGATTACTCAAAGACTTTAGAATTTTTAAACCAATATTTCATAATTATTGTGAATATGATTAATTTACTCAATTATTAATATCGCCACAAGGAGTGAGTGAATGCGTGAATTAATAATAAATAATATATAAATAATAATAATAATAATTAATATTATTATTAATAATAATATTATATATATAATAATAATATTCATATTAATTCAATTCAATTCTTATTATTATGTTATATATTATTATTAATAATTAAGTATTAATAATTAATAAATAATATTATAATTAATTATTATTATGTTATTATATTATTATTAATAATAATTGATAACTAATAATAAATGTAACTAATAAATAATATTACTAATAACATTAATAATGATATATAATATATATCATATAATATAATATATTAATAACTAATAATGATATTAATAACATCAATTAGTTAATTAATAATAATATTAATAGTATTGATTTTTATTATATAATAACAATTAATATTATTAATAATTATTAATAATTTATTTTAATTTAATAGTAATTAATAATAATTAATTAATATTAGTAATAAAATGGCTAGTATTAATTATATTATATTAATAGTATTGATTGATTAACCTATTGATGATATTAATAGTAATATTTAATAAATAATAATAATAATAATAATAATAATAATGATAATAATAATAATAATAATAATAATAATACATTCGTTGATAACTAACTTCTTCAGCCACCTGGTTTCACTCTCCAGCTGATCATGGACCTCTGAGCCTCAACACCTCCTCAATCTCCTTATCACATCCAAAATGATGGATGGATGGATGTACGGATTGATTGATTATTATTGCGATGATGATGATGATGATGATGATGATGACGATGACGACGACGATGACGATGATCATGACGATGTCATTGATTGATCTGCATTCCAATCAACTACTAAAGACATCATTATCACCACCATTAATACTGGTATAATGATAATGATTTTCTGCCATCGTCAGTTTACGCCTAATCATCTTCGTGATTGACGTTCGACCATTTTTTGAGCATTTTAAGTACCTCATGTCGTACTCGTGTCACTTGATGACAAGCGCGAAAAGTCCCAAAATTGAGGCAGACGTCCGACTTCAGCTCGGTAATCTAAATGAAGAACACAGGGAGAGACAGTGATGACATTTGTGAGAGTGTAAGGGATCCGTGTGGCTAATGTCAGTCTTTCATCCTATTGAAGCCCTGTAATTATGCAGTGCTTAGTGATACGCAGTTGGGCAAATTATGCTTCTACCATTGTCTGTTATATGAATGGATGAGTGGGTGGGTGGGTGAGTTGGTGAGTGATTGAGTGAGTGAGTGAGTGGGTGAGTGGGTGGGTGGGTGAGTTGGTGAGTGAGTGAGTTGGTGAGCGAGTGCGTGGGTGAGTGATATTAAATCATTGCAACTATTATTATTGCATATAAGATTAATTACAAGAATTAATTAACATCTTGTCAACCAGGGTCACAACCATGTTTTAAAAAAGTGTCATAATCTTTGAGACATCAATTTCGCAGAGGCATAAAGAAATTAAAATATTAAAATAATAATTATTATTTAAATATAATAATCTAATGAAATAATAATAATAATAATAATAATAATAACAATAATAATAACAACAATGATAATAATAATAACAAATGTTAAATCATGCTTGCCGAAGGCCAAAAGGTGATTTCATAAGAGGATTCGAAATGCCTCCTTTCAATGAATAATACTTGCTATTCAACATCATCACTGGATGGAATATGCATCATCGTCGTCGTCATCGTCATCATCATCATCGTCATCATCACCATCATCATCATCATCATCGTCGTCGTCGTCGTAGTCGTCATCATCATCATCATCGTCATCATCGTCGTCGTCGTCGTCATCATCATCATCACCACGTCATTGTCGTCGTCATCATCATCATCACCACGTCATTGTCGTCGTCATCATCTTCCTCCTTTCGTGATCATCATTTTGCCCTTGCATGACCAAAGCATGAACAGGTAGTGTGTACACAGCGGCAACAAATTACGATGTTTATTATGCCGATGATGCTGCAGTTGATGATGATGATGATGATGATGATGATGATGATGATGATGGCAATGATCATCGTCGTCGTCGTCGTCATGACTGTAAGATTTTGACGATGGAGACAAACGTTGATGGATGATGATTAAGGAGCCAAATAAGGTGATATTTATCATGCGACAGTTATGAAAAGGACGACGACGACGGCGATGACGATGACGATGACGACGACGACGACGACGACGACGACGACGACGACGACGACGATGACGATGACGATGACGATGATGATGATGATGTCAATACCCGGTTATTGCAGT
>MPNW01001145.1:23253-39009 GCA_011800805.1 Hirudo medicinalis
CATTCATTTATTATCATTTTTACAAATTAGTACAAAATAAAAAAATGTGAAACGAGTGAGTGAGTGAGTGAGTGAGTGAGTGAGTGAGTGAGTGAGTGAGTGAGTGAGTGAATAGGTGGGTACATTTGTACGTGATTTATCAATTCCTTCATCTCATAATCATAACTTTTCTGATCCTCAGATGGTCGAGGTTGGTTTATGATTTCCATTACAGATGGCGCTACACATGTCCCCTGGAAGTCCTTAATGCTGATTTAAGGAGAGATTTGGGGAAAGTGAGTGGGGAGTTGAAAATCTAAAAAACGCTTCTTTACGAGAAAATGGATCATTTTGGTGATGGAATTATTAATGATGGACCTGAGACCACTACGGTGTTGATGACGATGACGATAACTATGACGGTGATGATGATGATGATGATGATGGCTGCGACGACGACGACGACGATGATGATGACAACGACGACGCCGATGATGATGATGATGATGATGATGATGATGATGATGATGATGATGATGACGAAGAAAATGAAGAAGTATTTTTAACAAACAACAAAGTTTTCACGCATAAAACAAGTTAGTTACTCGGTTTTGGGTAGGGTTAGAGTTCAAGTTAGCGTTAGAAAAATTCTTAGTAACAATATCTTCAAGAATATCGGTGATGGTGAGTTTAATAAAGTTACGGTTGTTGATAAACAGGAGCACATCGCTGCCGATTTGCTTATTCTCCTGTGTTTTTATACAGACAACAATAACTATAACAACAACAACAACAACAACAACAACAACAACAACAACAACAACAACAACAGCAACAAGAACATTTAAGAGCTCTTAAATCCTAAGAAAGTTCTCGAATCTAATGCTTTCTTTCTGAACTCTGGTTTCTATTCAGTGCCAGGAATTTGTTTTCTACGCTCTTCCGGTTCGGATGGCTTACATGTCTATGCTGATAATGATGATGATGATGGCGACGATGTTGGGATATTATTTGATTGTTTTTGTGATTATTATTTGTTTATTTTTTATGATTATTATTTTATTATTGTTGTGATTATAATATTTGTATTTTAATGAATACAATACAATTTGCATAATTTGATGCAATCATCAAAAAGCACGCTTTAAAACTTTAAAAAGAAAATCAATTACAAACAAACAAAAGTAAAAAATAAGCCCCAATAAATTTAAAAATCCCATAAAGTCTAATCCCCCGAAATCATCCCAATGCCAGATGCGGAGTCTTGCAGGAGGGTGACAGGGTACTGGCCATCAACGGGCAGAACCTGGAAGGCAGGGCTATGGAAGAGATTGACGACATGATCAGAGAGTCAGGTGTCAAGATCATCCTGCTGGTGGAATTCGATGTGGCAGGTTGGTTCCTTGGGTCGGTCGGCTGGTTGGATGGCTGATTGCATAATAGTATGCACGGTGATGCAATTTGTGTGGAATACCATTTGAGGTTGGTCTGGAATGACATGCTTGGCGTCTACCTCGAGATGTAAGGTACTACTACCTATAAATTATTATATTTTATTACCTATAAAATTATTATTATTTACATTGTTAAAGTAAAAAGAGTGGAATAAAAATTTTGATTAATAAAAAAAAAAAAAATATCAGAAATATTAATCGGTCAGAAAATCATCTTCAGAATCCATCATACCGAGCAGTGGTGTCTTCATCGTCAAACTCGCCAAACGATCTGCTGGTCTCGGAGTTACCATAAGTTGTGAGTAATGAAAAATTATAAACCAAAATTAAATAATAATAATAATAATAATAACAATAATAATAACAATAACAACAACAATACAAATACAAATACAAATACAAAGGTCTTAATCACCACTTGCAACTGAAATCACCATTGAACCGTGAAAGCTTATCAGATGAGAGGACGATAATGTTTGCCACCGGCGTCGTAATCACCATGACGACCATGCAAGGGTGCCTTAAATAGAAACGGGATACAAAGCATGGCTTAACAAAGCTTGCTTACAAACAATACAAACAATAAACATAAACAATTTGATTCATACAATTTGATACAAGAAAAGTATCTATATGATATTAGTTAAACATTTATACAAAGCACAGTACCATTTACTTAGAACTGACATACAAAAGTTTAGCTTAAACATACAAAGTCCACTTGATGCAAACATAGCAAACGTAGGCAATTTAATGAAAAGTGATACATTGCATACAAAGCTTTAGCACGAAACATATCATTACGATAACATCTTCATGATTACTCCAACAAAGTTGTCATCACAATAGTTAGTCATCTCATCGTATCCAAGTGGTGAATAAAGATTGGTGGAAGAAATAAGATGATTGAACATAGTCCTACTCATTCATTCACTCATTCACTCATTTAATCACTCATTCATTCACTCACTCACTCACTCACTCACCTATTCATTCAATCAATCACTCATTCATTCACTCACTCACTCAATCCCCATAGAACTGGAAGTTGAGATGGTTTGTACTACAGAGGAATCATCTGAGTTACTTCAGATCCCAGTTCGACAAAGAGCCGATACGGAAGATGGACCTTGCAGAGTGTCGGAGATGTTCCAAGAATGAGACCTTTGGCAAGGACTTCTGCTTCAGGTTAGATTGACCAGTCACTCACTCATTTACTCAGTCAGTCAGTCACTCACTCACTCACTCACTCACTCACTCACTCACTCACTCACTCACTCAAATGGATTAGCAATTCAATCCATAAAACAATCAACCACTTGCCATGGGTGCATTTTCTCGACTGGACTCGAACTTGACTATGGCTGTCATCTGATGAACATTTTGGTTTTTCCAAGTCCAAATTGAACTAAGCTTGGAAGTATGCATCGCCCCAGCGGCCCAGTGGGGGTACAGCTATTAGGGTTCCTCAACATTTTTGAGGGTGAACACCCTCCCCGTTGGAGAGGGAAATAAATCCTTACGTAGTACATTGAACAACCGTTCTTTTTTTCAAGAGACATGAAAAGATAATTATTACTTGGAAGTTGTTACAATAACAAGGTCAATAACATTGGACTGTAATTAATGGTAATAATAATAATAATAATAATAATAATAATAATAATAATAATAATAATAATAATAATAATAATAATAATAATAATAATAATAATAATAATAATANTTATTCTCCTGTGTTTTTATACAGACAACAATAACTATAACAACAACAACAACAACAACAACAACAACAACAACAACAACAACAACAAAACCGATCACCAGCAATATGGCCAATTTACCATTCAGCAAGGCGTCTCAGAGCACAATAAAACCCCCACACTACTCCTTTTTTCTCCTTAGAAAGGAAACTTAAGACACATTTTTTTTCTTCCTTTTCGAAAAGCTTCCTTCCATTGTTGAACACCTGCATTGACTTGCAATGAGCCAAAAAAAAAAAAAAAGAAAAGAAAAGAAGAGGAAAAAAAAAGAAAAAAGTAGACATTTTAAACTGGATTCCAGAACAATCCAGGTGGCTGGAGGCGGCGAGTCATCACCTGGTCGTCATTGGTAACATGTGGACATAGCTGTTCTATTAAGCTCTGCATAAGATGGCAACAACAACAATGGTGGCCTGGTGACGACCAGCCCCCCTCCTCCCCTCCCCGACCGTGTCCAAGTAGCCACTAACAGCAGTAACTAAATGGCATTGAGGAGGAAGTTCGGAAGTTGGAAGGCCACAAATCCTCGGCAGGAATCGAACGCGATACCCAACGAAATGGAGTGAATAATTGTACGACCGATGATCTCGAGAGACTGAGGCTGCCATGCCATGCAGTTGAAGGCGGTTGTCGTAATGTTATTTAATAATCACGCACGTGTGTGTCTGTGCTTGTGTGTGTGCATGCGTGTGTGTGTGTGTGTGTGTGTGCTTATTAGTGGAGGATGTTTAAGCATATTCATGAGCTGATTAAACCACTAGGCTGTAAAAATGTCGTGCAAAAATGTTTTTTGCAGAAGAACAATTCTCCGGTAAGAAATGAATGTCTGACGAGGCGAATAGTTTTCGTGTGTAAATGTACGTCGCCAAAATAATTTCGTAGCTAATTCAAGTTAATTATGTTTTAATCATATTTATTATTTTTAAAGATTTTTTAGAGCAATTGAGCACTTTCGCACTACAATGCAATAACGTTATCAACAGTTTGGTAACAACCTAAATACACTTGGCTGGTCGAATGGGTTGCGTTCTTACATACGGCGGTAATGTCAAGAGTCGTAACGTGTCGTGTTCGAAACCCAGCCTGTACTTCACGAGAAAAATATTTCAGTAAATAAAGTTTAAATTTCAAAATCTGTCATCAAACACATACCCTCATTCGTTCATTGACATTTTAAAATTAGTCGAAAAGAACAACAAAACAAAGATCGATGACGACGACGACGACGACGAGGAGGAGAAGGAGGAGGGGAGGGAAAGGAGGGGAGGGGCCTCCCTTGAAAGGAGCACGTGACCAAACAGTGGGGCAGGAATATGAACCCCAGCCAAGACTGATATTAAGTATTTATGGTATCGATTGACGTCTGATAGATCACTAATTAGTTTGTCCAATGCTGCAATCAGAGAGCTTCATGATTCACGAGGAGGGACCACACACGTTCACTTTGAGACGTGTTTGCTATAGTTGGTTAATTCCTCTTATTATTATTATTGTTATTGTTATTGGTTGATTAATAAATTGATTAATTGAATATTAATTTAATTTAATCGTTAAATTATGCAGTCATCGTGGAAACAGTTTCATTTGAGAATCATTTTGTGAGTCACGTGCTGCAACATGGACTTGAACATGGTGATGTAATATTTGCAACATAAACAATAATTTGAAAATACAACAAGAACAGTAATGATAATCGTCATCGTCATCACCATCATCGCCACTGTCATCGTCATCGTCATCGTTGTCATCATCATCGTCGTCATCGTCATCGTCGTCATCGTCATCATCGTCATCATCATCATCATCATCACCGTCATCATCACCAATAAACTGTAGAATTATTGAAAACATTATAATTATTATTACTTTTAGATTAACTGACGAATCATAATTCTGTTGAAGTCACAAAATTTCGATGTAATTTTGAGGATTAATTTTTAAATACCTCATGAGCTGGTTTTATTCTTTTATTTGTTTCTCAGATTTATGAGAAAAATGTGCGAAATTATAAATGCTTATTACATGTCTGACTAGATTAGATTAGATTGACGATATGATATTTATCGAATAATAATAATAATTTATATTATAATTATTATTATGACTAATAATAATAATTTATATTATGATTATAATTAATTAATTATTAATAATTTATATTATAATTATTATTAAATGATTCATTCATAACTTCTGAGCATGCACTGCACTCAATTATTTTTTCATGACTTCCCCCTTTGAACATCGTGGGCGAAAATTAACGTTTGAAGAAAAATTGTGAGCAAAACGAAGGAGCGGAGCGACTGATCAATTATTTGCAATAACTTTTTAATGTTTATAAAAATATAAAAAAATTATTCGAACAACAATTTCGTGAATAAGTTGATGCAAATAATGGAAAGTGATTTTCTTAATTTCAAAGCACGATGAGAAAACAATTGATACAAAAACATCCTGATAGCCATTTGAAAGCGATGGATATGCAAATTAAAACTGAACAATGCAATTAACGACGACGACGACGATGTTGGTGCCGCTGGTGATGATGACGATGTTGGTGCCGCTGGTGATGATGACGATGTCGACGCATGGACAGTTTGTGAATGGTGATAACAGATGGTGACAATTGAGTAGTTGATTAGGAGGATGACGAAGACGACGACCACGGCGCTGATGATGGTGGTGGTGATGATGGTTATGGGTGATAAATACCACCCCACCCCAACCCACCCACCCCCCAAAAAAAACCCACGACATTTTTAAACAATTTTGCAATCTTTTAAATAAAACCCTATTTTTAACCTCAAAGAAAAATCAACATTCAGAAAATAACTGCAGGCGCAGACATAAATAAAAAAACATGAATCAACGAAAAATAAAAATGTAAGTCTTTACAAATTAAAATACGTTTAAAAATAGCATTTCATCTCATTATATTACATCTGTAATCGTGTAACATGACAAAAATAACCAACCTTGCCAAAGCACTTGGTTACACCGATGGAGGGTCTAGCGGTTCTGAAGACATAATGGGCCTTCTCAAATCGAGGTTCTCTCAGAAACCTCACGTCCCAACTCATTACGATCAGCACTGACGCTCTGGCAACGTTCCTTGAGGAAGCGCCGACAGAGGGGTAGGCCTGGTATGCCTCCACCTCAATGGAAAAGCGCGAAGGGAAAGTGCAGTCGAATAAAGAGGCAGTGATAATCCAGCCGCTGGTAGAATTGATCCTGAAGTACTTGGAAAATACACTCGATGATAGCCTGAACTTTGGCCGATTGATACTCTCCGCTATGGAAATATTTCCAGAAGAGGTAGATGGAATGAGAGACACCTGAATTAGAGACTGCCCCACCTGGGAATTGGAAGGCAGAGTAGCCTCGTACGAGCCTTTCTCAAACTGCGGGAATTGCTCCCCGTCGGGGTTATGGTCGCTGCCACCTGTAACCATCAACATGAAGGTCTTGGAGACTGACTTTTCTGGATGGGCCGAGTAGTAAAACCTTACGGCCATTGAGTACGAAGTCCTGGCGTCTGACAGTGATCTCGACACGACCACAAGGCACATCAGGTCACCGGCAGGTCGAAGGGCAAACCTTTCCTCGCCTCCGTCCAGAGATATGTTATAGGCAAAAGATCGGTCGACATTCTCAACTGAAACGTAGGCAACTTTGTCGTCCGTGTTGGCGCTTCTTGGAATCTTTGCCGTAGCGTCGTCGGACAGGAAGACAAGGTTGATGCCGACTTCGGGAGAGGCTGTGACTGTTATTCTGATCTGGGCGATAGACCTGTCTTTGGTGTCGGACGCGACAACTTTCAAAGTAATGTAGCTAGATTTGCTGGAGTCGAGAGGCGCCACCAGCGTCACCCAGCCGTTCGCAGGGTGGATGGAAAACTCCGGGTAGGAGGCGTCGAAAGAGTAATTCACGACATCACCGAGGTCAGGGTCCGAAGCTTGGATCTGGACGAGATTGGATTTAAGTTGGAGGTTTTCGTTGACTGTCAGCTCGTAGATGTCCCTATCGAAGACAGGGGCGTGGTTGCTCTTGTTACCGCCCTTGCCAGCCACGTATATGTCTACTGGAAGATCCGTTTGGAGTGGAGGTGAAACATTATCCGTGGCCCTGACGATGAAGGAATGACTGATTGAGAGGTAGGAGACGCTGATGATCTGCAGTTCGAGCGTCAGAGAGTCATCAGGGGCTTCCGTTTTCCTCAGGGCGAAAGGAAACCTCCTGGGATTTTCAGACGAAGGAAGGACAATGTCACAGCGGCTGACGAAGCCCTTTTCGTCAGGGTCGAATACGGTGGATATGAAGATCAATGACCCTTCTAGTTGCAGTTCTATCGAGAGGGTGAGGTTCACAGAACTTGGTCTAAACAATGGCGCCCTGTTGCCAGAGACCACCACAACAAGGGTGACATCAACTTGTACCCCGCTGTGGGAAAACGCTGTTAAGTAATAATAAACCTGCTTTGATCTTTCGACTTTTACCTTTGACATTATGCTTCCGTCCGTGGCAGAGATGTTGAACACAGCCGTTGTGGTTGTGTCGGCAAATATTGAAAACGGTCCGGCAACTCCGGGAAGACCGTTTCCGATTTTTCCGACGTACGAACCTGCTGACAACTGATCCGGAACGGAGATATTTTGGCTCAGAGAACTCACTCGATTCAGAAAGACGATGCCGGAGAGCCAGAAGATCCAATTAATCCAACATTTTGCACGAAAAACATCTAGAAATCCCTCTGAAATGCGCAGATCCGTAACCATGATGCCGCATACTCCACCACCACTTTCGACCGAGTATTCCAAAATGACGATATTAAGCCGAATATCTATTTACATTTTATTCAATTCGTTTTTCAACGAGGGTAGCCGACTTTTCTCCTCGTAGCTGAACAGCAATTCCAGCAGCCTTCAACTGTGTCTAGAATAACAGCATCGATACGTCGTCTCCAGAGTTATCCGTTTTAACAGTTTGATCCAAACATCTTCCACTTGGAACATCGCTAGGCGTCACTAGGAGTAATTAATGAGTTTGAGGTCTGTGAGAGCGCTAGTTTGGCTTCATTGTGCCTGGCTACCACTCACAAAAGTTCCTTTCTAGAGCCGCTTGAACAGCGAGCCAATAGCGAGTTTTTGAATTTGACAGACAGGCCATGTTTTGGCTGGAGAGTTTTAAAAGAGTATCTCTTTAAAATCTTACAGTGGAACTAAATTAAGTGCCTTAAATGACCGAACCAAGCGATTTGCTTTGACTTTTGTGTTTATCTAGCAATAGATACTTGGCTTAAAAATGAGATTAAATTGATAAAAATTAATATACCTAAATTAAAAACGAATATCATTCTCCCTCCTATGAAGGTCGGGAATGATACGGCCTTGTTACAAAGCAGGCAGGAAGCGCTGAAGAAAAGTTATATTTTACGGCTGTCTCATCATCATCTTCGTCATCGTCCTCATCGCTATTATTAGAACATACAGAATTAGAACAGAATCGCTCCTGCATCCGTCCGACATGAGGATGAGAGCCTTTTATACTCATTCTCTTTCATGTAAGTTCCCTTCACTTGCTGCAAACTTAAAGCAAAGTTAGGCTATTCACATCTACAAAAATTTTAGCGGGTTAAAGGTATTTTAACTTCGGAGTTTTATGTCTTTAACTCAGGCGAGAAATTTGTTTTCCACTGAAATTTTCAGAGAAAAAAACGCACCCTCCATCAAAACAGAACAGAGCAATCGTCGAGATGTCTGAATCCGCACCGGCATTTCTGAAATCTCAGACGAGCAGCAGGCAGATGTCTGAGATATGGGGGAGTTTCTTGTCAGGAATTATTTATCGATATTTTCACGCGTGTAATCAACAATCCGGTCTTCGGACTGCACGTGCTGAGGCGAATTTTATCGCAAGACAATGGACGATCGAGAAAACAAGAGGAACACCTGAACCCCTTTTGAACGATCGGCGCGTTTGATTTATTGAGGTTCTCAGATTGCGTTTATCGTATTTTTGGCTTCCTTTATCTCGGCCGATGGTGGATCTTCGGCGTTCCCTGGACATCCTTTAGCGGAATTTGGAATTCCCAGGACTGGAAGAGCATCCGTTGCGATTAGCTTTCCAGGATGGATTATCCTGGAAACGAATGGTAAATGAGTCTCTAGACATCTCGAGCGTCCTTCATTTGCAACGATGGCGATTCCTCATAAAATATAAATAAATGCGGACTCTATTGAGGCGGTAGTGAGTGATTTCAAGAATATTAGAGATTCCAGTTCTTTTATGACTGATTTCGACGCGTCCATGATGCTCTGAGACGTCGCCTTTAAGCCTAGTCGCAAGTCCTAAGATTCAATTCCCTCGTAAGAGACGCTTGTGAGAACGTGAAGAGATTAATAATAACCCGCTATTTATTGAGGCCTCTCTTGTTATAAAGACTCATCAGAGCTACAGGCGCCTCACGAGCCAGTCAGACGCACCCAGTCGCCTAAACAGCTTATAGCTCAATTTCTACCTAATGTCGGTTCCAAAGCAACGACGCAATACATGACTTAAAACTCATCTCCACATATGAACATTGCAGGAAAGGTGTAAGTTTATTAACAAAAGTGAAGAAGCCGTACAATTGCCGCCTTCATGTTTAATGATGAGTGAAAAATGATTCTTTGATTCCGAGCCAAACAATCCCTCATGCGCGTAAACGAGATTGTGGCATTTATTACCACATCAATGTGATTGCATTTCTAATGAGATAAATTACTTCCACATTATGCAAGGACATTAAGAGTTGTCTCTCAAACGGGAGTGCCAGAAAGCAACCCGCTATCGGGAGAGGGCGTCAAGATTTCCTTCTGTGCCTCCTTGAACTTCGGGTGCTTGGCATCCTTGCACCAGAGGAACATGAGGCTCTCGCTCGTTGTGAGGAATGCACCTGCCTCCTTCATCCTCTGCAGGGCAAACATCCTGAATGAAATGTGATTGCACAATTATAAGGTGATGCATTGCAATAAAGCTCTCGTTCGAGGTCATCTCGCAGAATGAATGAATCTTAATGAATCCCTATTTCTTTTTTATAACGTTTACTTGGATTGCACCTAATCATCAAACAATGAACAAGAAATAGCTAAAACAACACAACCCAAAATGACATTAAATGATATTATGTCATAAGTGACAACATTATAACCTAACATCCCTAAGGGAAATCTATCCCATTGACTGGGCTGCCCAATGCAAGAGATGAAATGGGTCAGTTAAAGTGAGAGAGCTTTTCACAATAGACACAGAGGACAATAGAACAGAACCATGGTTTTGGTGATATGCAAAACTACAAAATGTGAAACTGGGTGACAATAATCTTAACTCTACTTTGTCAGGTCTAAATAGCACCAGTGCAACTCAAAAGCCTCAAAGCCTCAATAAAGGTTCCTTCGTGCACCTCTGGTACGTTTAAGTTCCTTTACTGAGAAGTGCAGGAATTAACCACGGACGAGTTGAAATCACAATTCGACAGAGCTGCTTCCTCCAAAAGATTTCTCAGGGAGAATTTCAGATGTTGAGAAATTAATTAAAATGCTAATAAAAACTAATTAAAATCATCAAATGGAGTTAATGAATTGAAAGGTTCTGAAATCAACAACCTGTCCACCATGGATCTGGAAGAAGTGGCGTCGACCACGACGTGAACCTCGTACTTCCTTTCCAACAAATCGAGGACTGTTTGAAGAACGCAGGCATGTGCTTCTATGCCGCAGACGACGACGGACTTCAAACCTGCATGATTTTTAAATTTCGTGTCCTTGGAAATCAACCGACTTCTTTAAAAGAAGCCGCGACATGGCTGAGACATTCAAAGCACTCTTGATCGCAATAAAATTCATTCCACTAGACACTAGATCAGATCAATGCAGCATTATCTAAATTAAAATCAACGTAATTTGAATAAATAAGATCTAAGTGACAGAAAATGATTTTTACAAATAAAATGCATGCTACAAATTGCAATCACCTACTGTTTAACATGCAATGGTCACCTTACAATTAACTTCATCGAAATGTAATGCCATGTTCTAACCAGTTAAGGTCTTCAAATGATTTTCAACTTCAGGAATACACATGGAAAACTGTGTTTTAGTGAACAGTGGATGTTTACCAATGTTCAGTTCCTTCATTGTGTGTCCCAGGCCTTTGAATGTAAAAACAATTTGTTGAATTAGGTAACATAACTTTTATGTCACGCAGATCATACATACACTCTAAGATATTATCAATTATTACATCCTCAGAATATTTGTTTTGCAAGGAGACCCATACCCAGATAAATAATTAATTGCAATCAAAATCATGAAATTACTTTTACCACTTTGAATGGAATCCTAAGCTTTGATATTTTCTATCCAATTGCAGACATGAGAAGTAGCCACTTATTGCTAATCTTATTTTATCCTACAACTGCTAATGCTTATTAATTACCTTTCGGATAGTGCTCTGTTACCACAACCGGCACCTCGAATATATCTGCAAACTTAAGAACCCTCTGTGCGACAGAAATGACGGCAGGTCCATATGATATCATATCTCTAAATTTTTCTTGCATGTCGCACAGTAGCATAACTGAACTACTTGGACACAGCTTTCCAATCTTACTCATGATTAATGTCAACGCAAAACAAGTTTTAAGCGGTAGGAAAAGACCGAGGCCCGTAACAATCAAATTGTTTTCTTTTGACTTTCGGAAAAGTTAAAACTTGGAGGTTATATGTTGAAACTTTTTATTTTGACTTGAAAAAAATCTTGATTTATAATTAGAAATGTCTGTTATTATTATTGCAATTGCAAAATTTTAAAATGTTTTAATAATATAAGCTTTTTTTCTGAATGAATTTATTATTATTGATATGGCTTAATTTATTAATACTGTTTCAAATTAAGCGAATTGTGAACTGCCATATTTCAGTTAGATTTTGATTCCAATGCAATGGCTATTTAGCAGCATGTATATGTAAATTATAAACTCTGCTTCTCGTCAACAATTATTATTTGCCCTTATTGAGCTGGATCTAAGTTGTTCTTATCAAACTATCCTAATGTGATCACTTCTTAATCACATTCTAATTTTAACAGTTCCTCTAATTTTTAGAGTATTAGTAATTATATGCTGCGTTCGTCTTCAATTAAGACTCTTTTTTTGATGTTTCAGTCCAAATGTTCGAGTTTAACTAGGATTACCTCGATGCAGATTCATCCCCTCCCTACATGGTACCTTCATCACTCCTAATTTTTGAAGGCAAAACATCCAACAGTAGCTAGGGAAATGGGGGCAGATTGGTCTTAGGTTAGCAAAAAAATGGTCATCAGATGACTAATTGGGCAGATGTACTCGCGTTTGTTGGTTAACATTCCCCCAAAATCCCAAAATCATAAAAGCCATTCATATTATTGAAGACAAAGTTTTATTTAATGTCAATTTGAAATAAATTGTTTCATTGCATCAAATAGACGATTAGCTAAATTAGAAGACCTTTAAATATGGGCCACTTTAAACCTTCGGACATGTGATTTTCGCGTCAACGGTCTTGAAATTAATATAGTTGTCCTCTTTGACGAATTGGATTGCCTGGAAAGGAGATATAAGAAGCTCATCCTCTTTTGGAATTAAGGAGATGGAAGAGATTTGGGCAACGAGAGAGTTTGGTGATATTTCAAATTTCATCAGTTTGCCTTGTCCGTTGAAGTTCTTTGCCGTTGCCTCTTTAAAACTGGTCGATGTGAACTGCTTGAAGTGAAAGGTCTCTTTGGGAATCGTAAAGATTTCACGCATACCTCTGTACACAGTTTGAGTTTTGGTTGAAAATATTTTGCTTAGTTTAACTACAGCACTGTGGAGTAGAGCAGCGAGGATTTTGAATGATTTCAGATCTCCACTTCGCATTTCCTGATTGAATTGTTTGTATAAATTCAAAGAGTACATCCTCACTGCGAGGCATTCGGTCTCAATCAAAGCGTCGGGCTGAAATGATAACATTAATTTAGGATGCAAACAGAAACTAATTGCTTAAGTTATGATTGCGCCACAAACAAACAAGACAGATTTGTAAAATATTTGCTACTTGGACCATTATTATACTTACACATTTATTCTCTGCTTTCGAGGCTTTTTTGAATGCTGATTTGGCCTCGGGAATTTTGGCCGATTCTTCTTCCAATAACTTCAAAGCCTCGTCATTAGTTTTCCATTTCTGTTGAGACATTTCGCAGTACCACTTTGTCACTGTGGGATCCCCAACCTTGTAAATCTCCAAGTCGACAAGAGCGGCCCCCGTAAAGGCGACCAAATACGAGACCAGTGCCAATATTTGGAACCTCATTGTTTATGATAGCAAATATTCTTGATACTTGAGAAATCTTTTACTGATTGTGGTGGAATAATGGTAGTCATAATTTAGATTGAATAGAAGAAAATTATAATATGAGATGCTTTTGATTTGCCACAATATAAAGTCAGATGATAAAGTCAGACTTATACAGGATACTAAAAATATCGAATAAGGAGTACTACGGTAATAAATATATTTGACAAATATTAGTCAAAAAATATTAGTTTTTTGACATTTAGCAAACAGTTAAGAAAAATTGTTCAACCAACCCTTTTCGTACGCTTACATTTAAAATTGGAGAATAGGATTAGTTAGGGACGTCTTTTATAAGTTTTTCAAATGCATTAGAGATTGCTTAATAATCGAGAGTAATTATTTGCTATTTAAGATACAAACAAAAAAACCATTGATTATTGGTTCAATATGGTTGCCAACTGTTTAAAGTAAACTGCTTAACTGAATGTTTACGTTGCATTAAAATCTATATCAGCTAGGACATATTTTTTGGTCTCTGTACTGTATTTTTCATATCAATCATAATCATATTAAGATCTCTGTAGTCCATGTCTTGACCAAATCAATCCAACTCTTGCGAAAATTTCATTGCATATAATAGCCCATGTTTTAACGTAAAAACTAGCAAACATAAAGTAGTTATTGTTTTTAATGTAAAATTCGGTAGCTGGAGAAGTCACCGACAAAAGCCAACTCGCGGGAGTCAGTTCTCCACGCTTTTCTAGGGTTAGGGTTATGGATACACCCTGACGGATGCCAAAGGTTCGTCTCATCCGATGGTGTATCTAAAGACGTTTCCTGGATGAGATTTTAATGGACTTTGGAACTCCCAGGATTAGAAGGATTATTGCGTTTAGTTTATCCAGGATGGATTATCCGTTTCATCTCTAAAATTAACAAAATTTGAATAAATAAGATCAAAGATAAAGTGTGTGCTACACATTGCAATCTCCTAAACGGTATCCGGAAAATTCATCGCGTGGAAAATTTATCGGGGGTAAATCGTCTGAAACATTCTTAGGATTCCAGATGCCCTCCCTTGGATTCTGTTCCTCCCTGAACTTTCAGGTTGCCATTTCATATGGCTTGTCGATTGATGTGCAACATATTCTGTGCCACACAAATAAAATCACCTTACCCGACCCTCATCAAGTCAAGCCGGTTCCTCAGATCGTCTAATTTCTTTTGATCACTCCCTGAATTTTGTTATCCTCCTCCCTGGACTTTTCGAAATGTGTGCATTGAAAAATTAGATTCCAAGTTTGCATTTAATGTAGTTTATCGAATGACTTCCAGCATATGCGAGCCACATAAACGGAATCATCTTAACAGACCCTCATCAAGTCACGCCTGTTCCTCAGATAGTCTAATGATTTCTTCTGATCCGAAGAGTATATATGGAACTACTCCGAAACCATAGCGTACTGTCTACAAATGAAAATTAATTAATTAATTTAATTAATTCACGTACTCATGATTAACGTCAGCAGAACAAGTTTAAGCGGTAGGAAAAGACCGAGGCCCGTAACAATCAAATTGTTTTCTTTTGACATTCAGAAAAGTTAAAACTTGGAGGTTATATTTTGAAACTTTTTATTTTGACTTGAAAAAAATCTTGATTTATAATTAGAAATGTCTGTTATTATTATTGCAATTGCAAAATTTTAAAATGTTTTAATAATATAAGTTTTTTTCTAAATGAATTTATTATTATTGATATGGCTTAATTTATTAATACTGTTTCAAGTTCGGTGAATTATGAACCGCCATGTTTCAGTTAGATTTTGATTCCAATGCAATGGCTATTTAGCAGCATGTATACATAAATTATAAACTCTGCTTCTCGTCAACAATTATTATTTGCCCTTATTGAGCTGGATCTAAGTTGTTCTTGTTTCTCATGTTAAATGCCACGTGCTTCAAATTCTTGTTAAGTGAAATAGGAGCCGTCTTATTATAAAAGAAAAACCTTTATACTATTTGGAATTTGGTTAAGGTCCGAAATAGTGAAAGATTCCGTACTCATCCATCGATTCATTTTTTTTTTCAGTATTGACTCAAGACACAATTGAAATGCATTCTTTATTTGAGAAAAATTCTTAGTTCACAAGAATCAATGTTTTAAGTTTTGAAATTCATTAACATTTGAAATTAGAATCACCGTGG
>MPNW01001146.1:0-22978 GCA_011800805.1 Hirudo medicinalis
ATCATCACATCATAAGCATCATCATCATCATCATAATCATCATCATCATCATCATCATCATCATCATCATCATCATCAAGACACCAACCATCCACACATCAACCAACCAACCATTCAAACACACATCAATCAAACACCAACCATCCACACATCAACCAACCAACCATTCAAACACACATCAATCAAACACCAACCATCCATACATCAACCAACCAACCATTCAACCACACATCAATCAACCAACATACCAACCAACCACATATCAATCAAACATTGACCAACCACACATCAATCACAAACCAACCATCCACACATCAACCAACCATCCATTCAAACACACATCAATCAAACACCAACCATCCACACATCAACCAACATGTCTGACCTGTATGAGCATAATAAACTGAGGAAATCTCTGAACTGGTTTAACCATGAGTCCAAACAGGGAGAGCTTGTCAATCGATGTATCCAGCTTGTCCTTCATTAACATAAATCAGCATAATGTATTCATAATTTTTTATTTAATGTCATAAACGTGAAACAGGTAAAATTATTATTGTTGTTGTTATTGTTATTGTTGTTGTTGTTGTTGTTGTTGTTGTTGTTGTTGTTGTTGTTGTTGTTGTTGTTGTTATTCAAAATTCTATTCACTGTGCAGTTTTTTCGTTGTTTGAGCTATTAATGCTACAATTTCTAAATTTATATAATAATAATAACAACGTTAGCAATAAAATAATAGTAACAACAACAACAACAACAACAACAACAACAACAATAATAATAATAATAATAATAATAATAACAATTTCCAAGAAAGCAAAAATGAACCTTCAGGAAAGCATTGAAGGCTGACTTCATCCTGGCCTGCTTCTTGGCTCTGTCCATGGCAGTTGGAAAGTTGTTGACGAAGGAGCTGTAAGCCTCAAACACCATCGACTTGGAGAACTCGAATTATTATCAATTGCTTGCTGACATTAATCATCGTAATAAATCCATCCATAAACCCTAATTATCATAATTAATTCATCTTTTAACCCTCATTATCATGCACCAAAAGCAGATCGTAATTAATTAGCAGTCGGCACTGATCGCTAGAAATTCTAAAATCAAATCACAAACTGAACAATAAACAAATCTAAAAACATTGGAGACAAGCCAGGACTTATACGTCGGTCTGACCTTTGCCCTCGACTCCGACCCAAAAACTGACCCTGCAGAACTCACCGATGCAATGAAAACGTCCCCGACCTTTTCCTCTTCATCCCAACTCTCAGCCACGTTGTAGAGCTCTCCATGGAAGAGCAGGTGGCACTGGATGATGTCCCTGACCTTGTGGAAGATGACCCTGACGTGCTTCTGTTCAATTACCGGGGGCTGGGCTTGCATGAGGGGAAGCTGGTACTCCTGCAACGATTTTAGACAATCATGCAAATAGGAAAAGAAATTAGACATTGTTTTAAGTTTTTGTTTTATTTGCAACAATAATAATTATTATTATTAATTTTTTAATAATTATATTAATTTTTAATTACAATAGCAACAACTGGTTGGCATAATTTATAAAAATAATAAATTATTAGAAAATGAAGACATGGAGGTCATTTAGTTTAAACTCCTCCTTCTAATGAATATTTATGAGTCTTTAATGTCGTCGGTGAGCCAATATTTATTCTTCTTCGTATCTTTGATATTAATATCATTATTAATACTATTATTATCATAATAACAATCATAATTATTGTTAATTAAAGTAAAAATGATATTATTGTAATAGCAATAATAACAATTATTATTATTATTATTTGATAATTATCAGAAAAATTCAAATAAAGCAATTACGAGGTACAATTATCCCATGAGAAGGAGGAGGATATTTTGAGCCTTTCACAACAATTACAATCATAATTACCGGGGAAGTAATGAGGCCTAAGATACGGGTTCCGAAAAACTGCGAATAAGCTCTGCCTTTTCTAGGGAAACATGGTGGTGCCTTGATCATGAAGATGCTGATGATGTTGACCGGGATGATGATGATGTTGACCGGGATGATGATGATGATGTTGACTGGGATGATGATGATGATGATGTTGACCGGGATGATGATGATGATGATGATGTTCAATTGTGATGATAATGACCTCAACACTGGTCAGTCAATGTAGTTATAAAAAATAACAGTCAAGCAGTTAACGATGATCGCGATGACGATTACGAAAGTTGACGACGCCGACTGCAAGTACGAGGATCATCCTGACTCCAAATTATGAGGGGTCTACGACCACCACACGAGCACCACGATCGTCAACTTAGGCATCACAAGTCTGTCCCAAGTCTAGGCACCTCGGCCTTAGCCGGGAGTCAAACTCGAGACGACAAATCCGTCGTCCAAATCCATCTAAAGCAGAGGACCAGCTAGTCTTAGGATGACCAACCTCAATGAGCCTCTTCAGTGCAAACAGGTAGGACTTCTCACTCTCCACGATCACGTTCATTATATGCCTTCTCTTCATCTGCAAAGACAAGGATGATGATGATGATGATGATGATGATGATGATGATGATGATGATGATGATAATGATGGCGGAGGTGGTGATGATGATGTTAGTAATAATCACCAACAACAACATGAATGATAATAATAATGATAATGATAATAATAATGATGATTATAATAATAATAATAACAATGATAACCATAACAATAACAATAACAACAACAATGATAATAACTACATTCACCTGTACTGGAGTTATTGATTCTGGCAAAGTAGCAGGTAGGCAGGCAGGTTGGAATGGCTTGCTGCCAACCTTGAAGTTTAAGGGTTCAAGGTCAATGTCACTCTCCCTATTGGCCCCATCAGGTCTTGGTCTCTTTTGGCCAAGCCTGCTGATCTTGTCCAGCATGCTGTTTTGCTGGTGATGAATGGAAATATCAACGATCAACAAACAATCAACATCACTAAAAGTAATAAATAAACATAATAATAATAATTATTATTATTAATAATATTAATATTACTGCGTTAAAATGTAATCGCATGAAAAATTATTATTTTAAATAAATTATTATTGCCTGAAAATAACATAAAGCAGTTATTTCTGATTTCTGCGATCATTTCATCGCATTTGAACGGGTTAGAATCATGTTTTCATAAATAATTAACCGAGACCACGAGTGCACGGAAAAGTTGTTTTCACGAAAACTAAAAAATCCAACAATTGAATTCAGCTCGTGCCATTTTTAATTCTAAACGACTTCACACATCCATCTTGGCTTGGAAGATAATGATTATGATGACGATGGTGATGATGATGACAAAGATGATGATGATGACGATGATGATGATGACGATGATGATGGTGACAATGGTGTTAATAAAATAAGTAATAACAGCAGCAATACAAAGTAGAATTAAAGTTTTATACTACCACTTAGGCAGTTCGAGTTATTTCTCTGCTGAGTTAATCTTAAAATCTCCATTACAACATTACTTCAGCCCAACACAATAAGGGCACGGACGACCACCACCACCACCAAGGAACCATTGCCACCAACCTTGGCATTCCTCTTGAAGCCCTCAAGGATCGACTTGCCCTTACTGACACCGATCCTGTCCTGGCTGTTAGAGGATATGCAGGGCAGCTTCGGAGGCAGTTTCTTCATCTTCTTCTTGACCACAAGATCCAAAGACTTGGACCCAGAGCTCTCCGGCTGTTCCTGCTCGTCAGAGTCGTCGAATTCCGAGCTGCTCCAGCCGTCAAGTTCCTCTTCAAGGTAAAAGTTTGAGTTACCTCTGTCGAGTTTGATGTTCTCGTATATCGGATCTGGAGCAAATGTAAGGTAGGATTGTGGGAATGGTGGTGATGATGATGATGATGATGATGATGATGGTGGCTGGAGTAATGGTGAGTAATGGTGAAAGAATTGAAATTGGTTGTGGATGTAAAGATCTAATGATCTAATGAAGAAATGAATCTGAGGATTTTTATAACCGATGATTAACGATGATATGATGATCATAATCATCATCAATGTTATTAACACATCAACAAGACTGGCCAACTATTACAACAAAATACTTTATTACCGAAGACGACTATGGCGATAGTGACGATGATGTTATGACGACGACGACGACGACGACGATAGTGATAGTAAAACTGATGATAACCAGTTAATGGCATAAACATTTGGATTAAATGTGAAGCAATGGCGAACAATTGTGCCATCATCATCATAGCAATTAATACTTGAAACTATATCACATCTTCAATCACCGCAGCCGTCATTACTATTAACATCATCATCATCATCCTCAACGTCAACACCACGCTCGTAAACATGACCGTCACAGTCATCGTCGTCATCATCACCACCACCACCATCACCACCACCACCACCACCATAATCATCACCATTATCATAATTGTCATTACCTTCTCGACGTGGACAGATGTACTGTTGCCAGCAAAATGAAAAACATTTCACTCGTGGACCCTAATCACATGATGCTGCCGACAAGCATCGACATCATCGCCATGCATATCGTTATCAAGATCAACCATATCATCAACATCAAAACCATCATAATTGACACGTCATCGTCATCGTCATCGCTCTCATCATCATCATCATCATCATCATCATCATCATCATCATCGTCGTCGTCGTCGTCGTCCTCGTCATCATAATCATTTCTTAGTAACATCGTCTTCAGAACCAATTAGTGGCAAATACCGAAATACCAAAAGGATGATGTCGGGTGATCTTGGGACTCAACGACAGTTACGATGATGATAATGGTAGTTGTAGCGAAAGCGGTGATGATGGTGATGATGGTGATGATGGCGATGACGGTTATGATTGCAACAATGAATATATAACTGATGATGTGTTAACATTGGTTAATAATTAATCGAGTAATAATTTGACTAATTTTATTAAAATGCGCTCATCATCATCATCATCACTACCATTATTATCGTCATCATCATTATTACACTACATCCTGTCACCAGCATCATCAGTATGTTGTTACAGACTATTACGGTCCTTCATCGCCAATATCTTCATTATCATGATCATGATCACAAGCATGATGAGCTCCTTACGATCACAAGCTAGTATGTTTTCAATTCTGCCCGCATCGTCAGGATAATAATAATAATAATAATAACGACCATCCTCATTAACATAATATATCGTCATTTCTAGATGAGCAGCCAACTCGCTTGTAATCGTTTCAAAATTATCCCAGGATCGGATTCGAACACGAGCCTACGGACTGCTGACGAATGAGAGATGGCGATGTGCAAGGACAGACAGAGACTAATATTAAAATAATAAATACGAAAATAACAAATATAAATATCATTCCTTTATTCTAAATAATAACTTCACCATTGGCAGCTTAATGGCGCTTCTTCCTCGTATGAAATGAATAGAAATCACAACTTGGCGCGTAATTGTTTTGAAGATAATTAGTCGTCTGCCGATGTTCGATTTCACAGGCGACGACAACGACGACGACGACAACGACAACGACGACAACAACAACAATAATAACAGCTTGAGTCGTCATTTGAAATAACGGAGAGAAGGTATGTGGAAGAATGGGATGCTGACCCAGGAGGACAGTTAAAAATCAACAGGTTATGTATAACAGGGATGGTTCAATTTTTATGGCGCCACTTAACCATTCACGTAGCGCCTATTCCACGGGCGCTAATGTTAAGGCTTATCGTAGAGATTGTTGACAAAAAATTTCATTTGGCTGTAATCGCAATGATCGCAAGATCATTCTTGGATCAAGAATGGTCTTACGATCTTAATCTTAATCGTCTTTCGGAAACCGTGTTCGTCTTCGCGCAGAAATTTTTATTCAAAAACATTTGTGGTTCTCCGCCCTAGATGTCACTAAACTGCTCTTGAAGCCGACCACGATGCACGACTTAGAACAAACACGAACAAGATCAAAGAGCACCAAGCACAGCTGTAACGACCAGTATGGTGTTCACACACTCATCCAGCCTGGCAAACGCATGCCACAAATGTTCATCGATGAATGTTCTGCCGTGAGAAACGAAACAAAAGACATCGGATTCAAAAGATATTAAAGTATTAAATGTTATTGTTGTTGTTATTGTCGATGTTATTACTACTAATATCAAGATTATTATTATGTTGTTATTGTTATTATTATTATTATTATGTTATTATTATATAATAATTATTATTATGTTATTATTATTATATAATTATTATTTTATATATATTATTATTATGTTATTATTGTTGTTATTATTATTATCGTTGTTGTCATTATTATTACTATTATTGCTTTTCCTCTCGCCTTGTATGGACAGGGTGGAATTGCTTTGGGCTGGTTTTGTTGACCACAGTAATGATTGATATTGCTTTTAGTTCATTATTCAACATAATAATCAATTAAGCAACTATTTATTTACTCTTAAATTGCATTATTATTCATTAATTAAAAACAATTAATTCTATTTATTTAGTGTCCATCACCTGAGACCTCCAATCAATTCATGCAGCATCCACACAATAGTAACTCTGTAAGCCAAAATAAAGCTAGGTTTATGATGATAAGGAACCAGGGCTTGATTGATATGAAATATTAAATAAATAATACATGTAAATTACAGATATTAAATATAGATTACACAGCTTGCTACAATATGGTCATCCAACAATCAATGCCTAGCTATTCCCACAACTCTTCAAAAATAAATTGCTCCAATAACATTGACTCCATTATGCTTAGATCCAAAAATAGTTTTACAGATCCCAACTACGATGCTCCAGCAACCCAACCTGTCTTAGTTTAAACGTATGTTTAAAGCATTCATTGTTGAGTCTCCATCATTTCAATAACGTCATTGTTATCCGTCTAATTTTCATTATCCGTGGACTAATGTCAACCTTTAAATACGATCTGGGGAGTCCCGCTAGCGGGACGTCGCTCCCTCGGGACCGACCCTCGAGCCGAAGGCCCTTTTACTTTTCTGTTAATATTTAATGTGCATAATTAATTGTACGGCTCAATAAAAAGAATTTTTCCAGTGAAGACATCACAATTACTGCTAATTGTGTCGAATTATAGCGGCACAATTAATTGGCACCAATTATAACAAATTATTGGAATTTCGTGATATATTTATAATTGCAATTGTGGTACTTCAATATGAACTATTCTGGCCAATATGATAGCTAAAAGTAGTTATTAAAACAGTCAAATAAAGTTACTCTTGTCATACTGAGGTACCTAGGTCACCTTATCAGTGTTTATAATGTGATTGTTCAGGAAAATAATTATGAATGATAAGAATTGTTACAATGTCTTTCCAGGGAAACATGTGCCACAGTTTGTTCTCCTTGATCACATCGCCAGCGAGTGCATCACCTTCCACACGAGATTATCATCTCTCGGGCGATTCGCCATTTCGTGGAGTACGTCATCGGCATGGTGACGAGACTGCCGATCGTCACGGCGACAATGCTGTTGCTAAATGCAATGTCGATAGGTTCGGCATAGTAAAATCTATTGCATCGCCAAAACAGTTCAGCATGCAGTAGTGCATGCAAAACTTGAATTGACAATTCACATTTTTAAACCAGTGCATTTCAGTTTGCAACTGTTGTTTTGATCCCAAAACAGCAATGTTTTTTTTTTCTATTTTCATGCTTTTACTTATTACTCCAACTCAAAAACTCTAGTTTTAAATTCATAAATAAATTGAATTCTATTAAAAATAATGACAAGAATTTTTAATGAAATGCATTTCCACAAATTATTGAAAGCTCATTTCTTTGGTACAACAAAATCTTCTTGCACTCACAATCTGTAGCAGACAAGTTAAGAGAAGGCTTAAGACAAGATAAGGTATGATTCAATTTTAAATTCTCAAAAGTACTTTGCAACTTAGAAAAATTGAGATAATTAACAAAGTTCCTTGTTTGAGCATTAAATAAATTAATTAATAATAACATTAATAATAACTAACAATAACAATAATAATAATAAATGCTGTTATTTTTTAGTTTATCATAGCAAAGTAATATTTTACAAAGACGTTATTTGGTGAACTGAAATGAACTGGATTATTTGGGTTAAGGATAACAAGTAAAGATAAGGAGTTAATCATTATCGTCATTGTCATCGTCATCCCAATCAACATATTTATCACAGTTTAGTCAGAAAAGCTAAAATTAAGCTGAACTTTTTGGCACTGCTTTGGTCTAAGAAGCCAAAACATAACTGATTGCATGACTGATAAGCAAGACACATGTTCAGAATTACACATTCAATTAAGCGATGTGATTAAATAAAATAATAACTTAAATTATTAAACTATTTAACATGAATTCAATAATAATAAGTAAGAATAAAAAATTATAAAATAATCCTCTAACACATGCTAGACTTTCACCTACAAACAGTTCAACCAACCTTGAACATTTTCATGTAGACTTATAGGGTCCCTCCTAAGGGTATCTCCATTCTTGACCAGTTCCTCTGTAATGTCACTGCAACTGTACACAGTTTTCATGCCCCCAATAGATTCACCACTGCTATCCTCATCACTCATCCAATCGTTTGCCGGAGTTTCCCGGAACGTTTCCACCTCCTGGGACTGAACTTCACAGATCTGCTCAGCAGACATGGTGAGACAAATCTTCGATTTTTTTCTCAGATCAGATCGGTCAATCAAACTTTCTTCTGTCGCAGCTTGGCCAGATGAAATGTTTCTTCAAAGTTCAATATAGTGGGCCAAACATAGCATACAAAATTATTTAATTTCAGCAACAACAGGCTACTTAAAATTTAGCTTTGCTGTTGTGCGACGAAAAATCATTTTAGCGAAAATTACAGCGTAGATTGTTAGGTCTAATCTCTTAAACAAAAGTCTTGACTCAATTTCACCGGGGATTACAGCCAGTCACACGAGCCTACAACAACTGGTTTTATATTTTATCAGTGATGATTCAACCTAATTGAATAAAACGACATAATAAAAAGCACACAAAGCATTCGTTCGAATGCTCTCATATCGAGAACTTAATTTTAATCATTTAACTTTACTGAAGTTTTGACTTTTTTTTCTAAATTACCCCAACCAATATGTTAATTTAATATAAAAAAAATAAGAGATCGTATTTATTTATAAGTAGCTCCGGTTTGGCTAGATTTTGCTCAAAAATAATGTGATTCTGCTTGGACACCGCCGAGCGGTATATTATGCATGCCCGACCATCACCAGGCCAACGGTTGGTAAATTATTCAAAGTTAACAAAGACAGAAAACAATTCCAGGTACTTTAGAAGACACAAAGAGGTAGAAGCGACAGTATTTGATCCCGTATGTCATTCTTAATACATCATTCTTCCATGTTTTCATCCGAGACTTCATCCTCGTCGTCGCTACCGTCGTCATCTTCATCGTCGTCATCATCATCGGCATCATCGTCATCATCTTCCTCATCCTCCTCTTCTTTGTCATCCCCGTCGTCATTTTCTTCACCATCTGCTTTTTCCTTCTGAGGCAATGACTGGATGGCACACATGCAAAGCCACCGCTGTGAAGCCACAATTCCAGTGACGAAAGTCACAGCCACTTTGTCTTTGCCCTGATGGGTCAAAGGTCATTTATTTGGTGACAAATTTTTTTTACAAAAATGAGAACAAGACAAGGCAAGAGTAGCTGGCCAGTGGCACTGCATTACACAAGTCACTAACCTCGAATTCGATGTCGTACAGTTTTATGTAGCCATCAGTCGATGCAACGACAAGACGAGATCCGACGACATCCATGCTCTTCACTCTGTGGTTAAACATAACATTGTACATGTTTTAATTCTTACAACACTCTGAAACGTCACAAAGTCCATTTCACTTTTAGCATTTAAAAACTGAACGAAATTAAACCTCTTGGTTTTCGTGTTGAGTTCAAATATCTGCTTGAAGTTCTTCAAGTCGTGGAACACGACATTTCCATTCTCAAGTCCGAGAAACAAAATGTTCGACTGCAATCAAGAGATACCAGTCGATTCAATCACAGATTTTAAGTGGTTAATTGTGATAAATTAATCACTAATATTTTAAATGTATTTCATGCAATAAAAGTAAAAAATATAATCTATAATATCATCTATTCAAGAGGTTGAACTGTATTTCTGATGTAACTTTCCGAACTTTAAATAAACATCATGAAAAACATTGCTTCAGCATGTTGTGGCACAACACTAATCCAGGAAGAATATATGTCAGTTCTAGAGATTCAAATGAACTTACATTGAAAAAGACCATTGAAGTAATTTTAGATGGAGGTGTGATCGTGTCCATGACTTCTGCTTTCTGTGAAACAAACAATAGATAGATTGCATGCTACAAGTGGTGGTGACTTGTCAATGTCGTAATGTCGCAGAAAATATTTGACTTCAAACTCACCCCGGTCGAGTAAACGGAGGCATAAGTTATCGAGTCGACGACAAATCTTTCTCCATCGTCCGAGAATCGTATGTGTTCACCCACTGAGTGTTGAAAAAATGTACATTTGCAGAATTTTACAACATTTACAAATAATTGTAAGAAATGTACAACATTTAATAAGGCATTGTATACTTTACATAAATAATACAAATGTCACTCCTACTGCTCCTTCAAACTGACCATCCTTGAGGTTGACGATGAAGGCCCTTTTCCCACTGACGAGATTCCAGGTCTGCAGTGTCCGATCTTTGCAGATGGCAAGGAGGAGCTTTCCTGATGGGTGAATTGCAAAGTCCACGACTGGTCTCCTGTGGATAGAGGCAGACGTGTTTGGTCGCATCAAATAAATTTTCAAAGATAGTTATTTTTATTATAATATCTAACAGATAAATATAGATATAATTTATGTTAATAAATGATAGTTATTATTAATGTTCAAAAGTTAGGTGCAGTAAAGAAATGAATGGTTAAATTTAATATATTCGTAAAATCAATCATCAATGTCATTCTTATGCATATTTCATCAAAGGAAAGAACATGTTTTTAAATATGAAGCATAAAAATTGAGAAGCCAGGTAATAAACCATTGTGCAATAAAAAAACAGTCATCAACCCACTTGTGCTTCAAGACTTTCTGACATTCCCAAGACCCGACCTTCCAAACATTTATTTTTCCATCGTCTCCAGAGCTGAAGAGGTGCGAGTTGTCGTGGAACTTGAGACCGGTGATGGTTCCTATAGAGGAACAAATGAATTGACAAACGTTTAATGCAAAACATTTAAAGACTTAATCCATTGGAATGAAAGTGTTTGTAAAATAATGACTAATAAAAATACTAAAGTTGGTTAATACTCCACAACTACTTTTCTATGATTATGTAAACTTATTTATAAATACTAGCATGAAATAACATAATAACATTCAAACATTACAAAAAATCCTAAGAGTACCTGAGTGTTGTCTTAAAGAACCAATTTCTTTTCTTTTTCCCTTCAATTTAAAAAGTTGTATGGATTCGTCTGTACTTCCAGAAGCCAAAATTCCTTTGCTGCTCACGGCCATGCACTTCACACCGCCTGCGTGCGAATCGTTCGTGAAACTGAGTGAGAACTTTAGTTTCTTGAAAGAATAAAAAATGCAAGTAAAAATAAACAATCAATTGAAAGTGTTCAAAATGAATTACGGCGAATGTTATGCTTTGCAAACCTGCTCGTCGTTCGGTTTCACGTAATATCCAAAAACCAGGTGAGAATAAGATCCACAGATTACTTCCATTTCCACATTTGATTTGTTTGGATCCGTCGACATTGTTTCTGACAACGCCTTGTACTTAATGAAGAGTAAAATACCAACGGTAAAACGGCTCGTAACTTTATCACGTTACTCCTTCGTGCGATATTAAATGAGTTTCAGCAACGTAAACAATAAACACATTTGATTGTCAATGTTAAGATAAGTGTTACTTTTAAATATTTAATAATGTATTAATTAAATAATATAAATAGTTTAACGTATATAATGTTTTAGCATTTAGTGTAACAAAAAAATTAAAAAAGTTTAGCATATTTTTTAAATTGAACTAGTTACCTTATTTGACCGATAGAATCACTAAACTTTTAAGCGAGTTTTTTTTAACTTACATCCAAAATGTATGAATAATTCCAAATTTGTCGTAGACTGAAAGGAATTCAAAATAGATCCTTTGCCCATTCCTCAATAACGGCTATAAGAACTCAAGTCTCTTTAATTTACATAAAACTCGATATTGTAATTCTTTTAAACATTTAGAAACACAAGTAGCACAGTAACAATGACAGGTCAAATCTTCTAAAGAATTTTCTTGATGAGAAAAAATCTTCTCAAGTGTCTCATTTGGAAAATTCCAACTCCGACAAGCAGGAAGCACTGAGCAGAGGCATACACCCAGACAACTTGATGGGTGGCTTCGCTTATATCTCTGAAAGCTTCTTCGCGTACCTGTTCCAATAAACTGAGAGTTTTGAAGAACTGAAATTGTCCTTAATATTCGAATAAAATAACATAATGAAATCAGTTCCAGTAATTGAAAAATCACATTATGTATAATAACATAAGGTAAATAAAACGTGCTTCGAATATTTATAATAAAATTTATAAAAATACTCAATTAAAATAGACTTTAAAAAACATAACATTACTTTAATTTAACAAGTTTGATTACTCTTCAAAATTACCTACCCTCTGATATTCCTGCTCCTTCCTGATCATGTCTGTGTGATCCAGCAACTGTCTTATCCTCAAGAGGAGTTCAGGGACCTTCTCCTGATTGGTTACTCCAGAATAATCATGCTGACCAATCGTAAAAGCGAGATAAATGCGCTGAAAATATAATCAACAAATCGAAAAATAGACTAAGGAATATTTATTTAACTATTTCATAATTATATTTATTTAAATACTTGTAAGCAACCGATAATTCGAGGCACAACAGACCATCTGAGACCCGCCGTACCACGCAGACGAGTTTGAACGGAGGCAGACCACGTGTTCGCCGGGAAAGTGAGACGTAAACACAAACCGTCCCTCGGCGGCGTAAACCTATAAAATAGTTAAATAACAGCCCTAATTAAACATTAAGGAAAACGACATTATTAATAAAAGAACAGCTGCGTAGCGGATTAAGTTAAAAAATTAAGTTAAACGTTGCTATGTGTTATTCACTATTATTATCGAATAATTGTAAATTATAAAATTTGCCTAAAGTCTTGAAATACATATTTTTTTTATAAAGTATCGAAAACATGAATGAAAACACGGGCCCTATTCAAAGTGAATGCTCCGCTCGGGTCCGTGACAAGGACTTGAACTCCGAATCTATTGGCGGGAAGGAAGATTTGAGAGTTGTCGTCGTATACCATTAATTTGTAAGTTCCTGTTCAGAATAAATAATTTTATTTGCTATTATTTAGTAAATATATTATAATATTGCTATTAATAAATTATGTCAACAAATATATAATTTAAATAATAGAATAATAATTAATATAATTTAATCCAGGATGCCATCTACATATTATCTGGCCAATCAACTTTTTACAACTCAAGGGAATGTTAGGGCACGACTACTTATAAGAAAATGACCATCTAAAGGTTAAATTAATTAATTTTAAATTAACAATTTAATTAAGCACCACAATCCAATTTTCTAAATCTTAAATTCAAAACCTTGATTATTCAACTCGTGATCGATATGATTCATAACCAGCATACTTAATAACAAGCACGACTAATGCATTAGCCCACAGTATATTAATACCAAAAATTAATTAATAATAAATAATTAACTGACCAAAAAGACCAACCTGTGACTAGGGTCTCAGTCGGTACATCCTCAATAAAGCATTTCTCTTCTGACTCCTTCTGATGGAAGTAGAGACAAGAGACAATCTCGAGGCTGTAGAGAGACACTAACAAGCCAACCAACATTGTAGAGTTGTGATCAAATAACAGCGTAATCGGATGCGATGAATGTAATGTACCATGTGGATGAGGATGGGTCATCACCACCTCATGGATCGATACTGAAAGGCTGGTGTTCAAACGGTACATTGCAACATTGCAATCTTGTTTAGTATACCTTTTGGCTCTGGATGTATAGGCGTATCTCCAACTTCAATATGGTTTCAATTATATAGACATTATTTTTTCAAATAAAAAAAAACAACTCCAAAATATTTAATTGAAAACAAAAACAAAAACAAAAAACACATTTACTAAAAATGCTATTAAAATAAAAAAAAATTATTTTAAAAGATAATTCAACAGAATGCAATTTTAAAATATTAATTTTTTAAATATAAAAGAGTAAATAAACAGTATTCTTGGAGCTCAAACAGTTTCAACCATGTTGAACTACTTTTCCAAGTCCATATGAATTCAAAGGAAAACATTGTCACTGGAAAACCATGGTCTGATGTTGACTCTTCAGAATGAGTATCAGTCTCCTGAACTGGATGCACAAATCATTCAATCAAAATTATGATAACGCATAATTAATTTAGTCATAATTATTCAAGCAAGATAATAATAATAATAATAATAATAATAATAATAAGAACAATGTTTAACAACGACAATTAAATCAACATTAAATTCGCTATGAGGACATTAAATGATGCTAATGCTAAACCTAATTAATAATAACACTTTCAAAATCATTAACAACGACAACAAATTGAAAAACAATCAATCCTATTCAACCAGCTCTAAAGTTCAACCGTCCTTTATAAATTTAATCGCGATTCAATCAACTCAACCGTTGCAGTGATGATGATGAGGAACCAGATGTTGGAAACGAGGAAAAGAATTCCAGGTGGTAGAAAGAGTAGCAGCTCCCCACTGAGCAATTCACCACCTCCCAGCTGGTAATCGTCAGAGAGACCAAGATACAGGACTTGGAGGGCACAGATGAGTAGGTTGAGGGTGATGAAGAAGAGAACGAAGGCATGGTAGCGATCCTGTGTCGTACAATAGAAGAAGAGGTTACAAAAAAGTCATGGGATGATGATAGTGATGATGGATAATCATTAATGTAGTATGTAACAAAATGTCATAATGTTCATGAATGCAAATGATCCCCAACAAATGACAATTTCAATAACTATAACAAAATATAGGTGCAATTATAAGTTATTTAAAAAAATAAAAACAACCGATAATAACCATGTAGCTGACGTTGCCTGTGGCAGGCCTCAGATACTCGGCCTTAAGTTCAGAAACGATAAAGAGAATGAGGAGGAACGCATAGAACATGATCCTAAAGTCGCAGTAACTGTCAGGAAGGGCATAGGGCATTAGGGCCATGCACCCGAGGCTGAACTAGATTGTTGTATGATTATTATGAACTTCTTATTGAAGTTATTGTTATTATCATAACTATTTTTATCTTAATATATATCTTAATATTATTTATTATTATTTATTTTATATTATTATTATCTTAATATATATAATCTCATATTACACAAAGTGTTATTTATAAATTTCACCTTTTGACCGTAATTGATATACTGATGAAAACTTAATTACAATTTAAAACATACCCAGCAGTATATCTTAGCATTAATGTAATTTAACACATTAACCCATTATAACTCACATCGTAGAAGAAGTAAGAAACATAGGTAAAACTGTTCCTATAGATGGGTACAAAGGCATCGATGCTGGCCGAATAAACGGATGCCTCTGCCTTGTACTGAATGTCCCCCGCTATGTACTCTTTTGGTTCCAGACACGAGTAGACTGTCGATTGACCAAACTCGGCTCCTTTCGGGTCGATCTTGAACTCCAGGGGGAACTCCTTATTGGTGACTTTCAGGATGACCCTGAATTTCTGGAACGAAGGATGTCATCTCAACCGATCGGCGTTAATTCCGACTAACTGAGATTAACTTGGATTAATCCACGTCGAATAACCATCATCGTCGCCGACTTATTGAAATTAACATTGATAGTTTTCGATTAATCGGAGGAAACCTGGATGTCAAATGGAAAGAGCGACCAGGAAGGCTTCTGAACGAATCGCCCCTTAAACCTCTTCCTCTCCAGAAAGTACTGCTGCCCATATTCAGAGTACTGTGACAGTTTTGAAGAAATCCTTAGGCGCCCCAGAGAGTTTACGATGCCAATGTCGGGAGACCAATTTGTGATGGTTGGACCGGTTAGCTTAGAGTGTTGTAGTTGTCATGTCATTATGATTATAACCGTTATTAATAATGTCGTATAAAGCGTTATTTTTCAAGTATATTTGATGACAGTAGTCGTTAGCCATGTTGCAGTAATTGCGGTACAATTAAGAAATGTAATTTCTAATGATATTTCCCACCTTATTATTAACAAACAAACAAACTACATTTTTAAATCAAAGTTTGTCACCGAGTTACAAACGTAATCACAGTATTAAAATGTAACTAAATAATGTTGTCAGTGTTCTGACTTTTGAATATTTTAAATGTTATTTTTGTTCGCGGACAACTATATTAAGTACGTGATAAGGTTGCATGAAGTGATGTATTCTTACGCGTGATCGAACGATTCGATGACTTTCTGCATATTGATNAACTATTGATATTTTATTGTTGATTTCTTATTTGTAATACATTTTAGTTTCCATTGTAGTTGTTGTTTTCGATCGATTTCGATTTAATAATAGAGAGAACCCGATCGGAGAATTTTAGAACCTGACAAATGTAAATTAAATAACGGTAAAAGACGGCTCTACCCTTAACCAGTCCTTTCCTTTTTGGCCTTTCCACCTGCTTTCCAGGATGATTTCCGCCTTGACGATGTCACTGATGTATTGGCGCTGGAGTATGCTAACGTGCATGATGTAGGTTTGTATTATCCACTGAAAATGATAGCCGATGGATGAACTAATGAAAAAATTAAATTATAAATTTATTAATTAAAAAACTTATATGGGTTTCATTACTGATAATCAATAGGTTGTTTCGTAACCCCATTTTTCAAAACCGTCGCTTGGAATAGGTTGACTCTTTACACCTCGCTAATATTTAAAGATGTCATAAAAGTATCTTTAGGTATCTTTTAGTATCATCAAGTTAACTAACGGGGTCATAAGCAAACTCGATCTTCTTGCCTGGAGAAACATTCCTTCAAACAAATGTTAATTTGATGTTGAAAGGAGCACGAACCAGGCCATTCCCAAAAAGTTGCAAACAATTCCAGTCAATTACTTTTCCTCATGTAATTTCTTCGGAGGTGCAACGGCCGGAGGTGGGCTAGCAGCTACAGCCATCTAGATCCAAGAAAACAGCGTCCCGAAATTGTTGGTAGCGAAAGGGCGCGTTTTATACATTGCTTTAATAATACATTATTCTCGATTATTTGAAACCACGTATTCTATGACATCAATTGCACCCATAAACGACAATAATAATACTTTACTCAATTTTATCCAGTTGCAAGATCTTGACAGGGCAGACATAAGTCCGCGCATCCGCTGCATGAAAAAAAACTAGTATTATTTCGAAAGATAACGTTTCCCCCCGCTCCCACTCGATAGAACATAGACAGAGACAACTAAGTCTGCTATTGAGTCTCTTTTTTAATTATAAGCAATTACAAGGCAATTATGATATTGTCAAAACAATAAGCAGGTTTGAAGAATGCACATATTGGGTAGATACAATGTTTGATTTATCAAAAATGCTGCAACAAATGGATACATGAAATGTTAGTCAGCTCAGCATGCCATACTCCAGGATACATACTTGTCAGTTAAAAGAAAGTATACTTAAAATCTTCTCAGAAAAGAAAAACATGAGGCAAATTATATTGTGTATCTCAGGGCAGGAAGTAAACCAAAAAAACAAAGCAAGACCGAAATGCAAGATTTCAACAATTCGAACTTCCATCAACTTTAACTGACCCCCTCCTCAACAATGGAGTGCCACATCTGCTTGCTATGGAGGACCATTTCGAGTAAACTCTCCCTCTGATCTATAGAAATTCCCTTCTTGTTTAAGTCTTGGAGCCTCGTTTCGTATCTTTTTGTGTCTCTACCCAAGGCCTGACAAAGCTTCAGGTTGGTCCTTAAAATGGCAACCAACCATTTAGGCTCCAGGATACTGGAATTGAAATTATCTCTCTGCGAATCTGGTAAGCTTTGCAAAGAGAGGTCTGCAAACAGCTGGGCCTGGTCGACATTGCTGAGGGCACAGTAGCTGGCCACAATCGCAACGAGAGTCATCAGGCATTGGTAACTTTTAGTGGGCACGATCTGCAGAGTGTGAACATAGCATTAGAGATTTCAAAAGTTGAAACAACCCAGTAGCATTTTGTTTACATGCAAAATATAAACAAACCTTATTTTGAAGCTTCCATGAGGACACTAGCATGTCTGATGCTCTTTCGTAGAGTCCATTCTCAATCAGTCGGTAACCTTCCAGCAAACTGTTCCCATAGAGGAACCTTATAAAAGGCTTAGAGAATCTCAATTCCTTGACAGAAAATATGTAAGTGAGGAACTTCTCAAAGGCCTTACTCCTACAGGACAGGGTGGTGGGACTGAAGTTGCCTACAATTCGTTTTGGAGGGAAGGGAACATCGTGCATGAGTGATGGGTATGCCATTTCCAATTTGTGCTTCAGTGAACTCATTTCAGAATAACGCTTGTGAATTTTGCCTGGCATGGAGTCGAATCCGATGGATTGCATGACAAGGATGGTATATTCCTGAAACGAAATGATTTTCAACAACTGAGCATTTATTTTGTTAATATTATCAATGCAAATTCCAACAAGAACTAAATCTGAAAGGTAAACTTAAAATGACAGCTGTGACATTAGAAAAAATAAAAGCAACAAATCACATCTGAAGAACAGTGAAATTGAACATTCAATGACCAACTAAATTAAATAGATAAATAATACTAACAATACTAACCACATGTTTGTCTCCTTTCTCTTCAATAATGCTTGCATTAATTACCTCAAACCTTACAGTTTGAGGGGTAACTATCATTCTTTGAGCCTGCACATCATTCTCTGTAGTTTCATTTGCAGGGTTTGATGAGGAAGAATCCACCAGTCCTGATTTGGCTAAGCAGTGAAAAAAATGTTTATTAGAAAATAAAACTTAATGCTTACTTGAAATACTTTTCAAAATCATATTCTACCTAACGAAAAAATCAGTAATTACATTGACGTGATTATAAAGAGTGGAACAACTTTATATTTGATTGAAGTAATATTCAGCCTACCGTTGTCCAAGGAAGCAATGTCACTAAATGTAAGGGTGCCACTTAGATGGCTGATCAATTTCTCATCCTCTAAAGAAGTATCTATTTGTTCAGTGGCCATAAAATCAGACCATTAACCAATCTCGGTTATCTAACTAATCAAAGTTGTGTTTAAAAACTTTTAACTGTCATCAACATAGAATAAACTTACAGGACCATCAAAAGTGTTAACTTCGGAGAACGAAACTATAACATTGTTTACATGAGACCCTTTGACCCTTTTCAGAAATATTGCCTTATTAATATTAATTATCCACTTTTAACGGTTGAAATACGTTAAAAAGATTAAAGAAAACAGGCTGTGAAAACATTAGAAACAAGTTAATGCAAATATGTGTCTACTTAGAATGAGTGTTTCGTCTAATTTGTGATTCTCAATAAAGTTCACACTTTTTATGTTTTTATATAGTGTTTATCTTAATGAATTACATATCACTTTTTGCCATTCGATCTTGGCCTCGATACTTAAAAGTGCTCATATTAATTTTATAACTTTATATTTTTAACACCTCTAGTGTGTTCTTCCTTGCAAATATCTGCAAAAAAAAAAAGTGAAAAAGTTTTAAAAGGCCTGAAATGGTTTCACTTTAAACTCTCTCTCAGTTAACGGGCACCTTTCAATCTGTAATCCAACCAATTCCAAATTTTAAATTAGCCAAGCGACGCCTACCGGTATTGGAGAGTGACTCTCTGAATTGTTAAACCAACCACTTCTGTCATTATAAATATCGTCATATGGATTTGACGATCAACTCTGAAAGCTGGAATTTCATGGGAGAGAGAGGCGAGGCGGATACATCCGGTTAGAGAGCAGAGGTCAAGATGAATATGTGCGTCAGCCATGCATGGCAAGATACAGATGTTCTTAAGACCCCATGCAAAATCTGGCAGCCCTATTCATTGCAACCATGGCTTCCATTCAACTGGATGGTATGAGTGAAGGCATTATGATTGACTTTATATAAATGCTCAGCTAAAATCCTCTCAATATTCTCTCGACTCTTGTAATTACAGGAGACCGTTTTGATTTATCAGCCTCTCGCTTTCGGTTTTACTTATTTTTACCCGGGTAAACCACCATCATTCTCTGATTTAGAAATAAACAAATAAATACATAAAGATGTATCTGCAATTGTATTTCCTTGAAACTGGGACGGAGTTTTCTAGTGCTGTGATATTGTCTTAAGATTGCATATGGTTATTTATACTCTGCGTCATGGTGGTTGGAGAAGTGACGGGCAAAAGCCAATACACAGACAACGACTTTTGTCAGTTCTACAGAGATTTCCAGGGCCCCCATGGCTAAGGTTAGGAGTAGGGTAGGGTTAGGGATTGAGTTAGGTACCAAATGTCGCTGCATTTGACTTGGCTTTTGCCTGTCACTTGGACAACAATCGTGCGTCGGAGTTCACCGATACAGGAATCCTCAGAGTTTTCTGAAGCGGGCATCCGTGTCTTTTGAAGATGTTATTTTTGAAGATTTATGAGTCATAAGACAAAAGTCACGTTATGACCGCTTGTGTATGTGTTGAATAGGTATGTAATCGTCTTGTACGACGATTTAGTATTTCAATTACCTCAATTTGGTTCTCCATAACTTGACGAAGTCTAACACAGGCGACTCTTGCACCCACTTGTATTTATAGAGTTAGGAATGATATAATTGTATAATGAAATTTTATTACTTTTATTTAAATAATAATATTTATAACTTTTAAAACATTATTATTGCCAAGTCTTGGCAATCACAAACGAACTAATCAGCCAACTTAATTGCAATCTTGGGGAGATTTTCAAGCATTTTAATCCGTTTAATTTAATACATTAAAAGCATACACGGGTAAGTTTATACCGCTGATATAACTAATCAAATTGATGGCTTACATAAATTGCCAAAATGAAATGTAATTGACGATAATTAACCACTGAAATATATTTGAAAGCAGAAATGGCTCCGAACTTAAATGTAACTAGTTTGAGAAATATTCTTCTGAAAACCACAGCTATAAATTTTGAAGAGATCTTCCTCGAGACCGACAATATTCGGGGAAAAGGTGCGATGTTGATTAAATCGAAATCTAGAAATGTGGCACATTATATATTTCACTTATTTTTATGCAGGGACGCCATTTCAGCTTTTTTAGAGGGGGATGGCAAACCTTCGCACAACTCGAAGAGATTACCTTTTTTTCTTCTAGCCATAAGTTAGGTCCCCCTGTACCGTTGCCTCCCACCCACTCCCCCTCCCTCCCCCAACTGGCGTCCCTGTTTTTATGATATTCGTAGTACAATATTGTAAATGGAACTATTTGTATATTTCATCAACATTTTATGTGACAGCTTTGAAGAAGATCCAATTGCCACCGGAACTGTTCGAAGACATACAATTAAAAGGCATCGAAATTGGGTGGCCAATACCCGCCCAATTTCTAAAACCATGTCTTCCTTGTAGGGATGCTCTCAATTGGGTCAAAGTCGACCTCACTTATGGATGTTACGAGGAGACTGACCTTATGAAGATCGAGGAGTCCAGACTGCCACTCAAACAATTGTCTGTCCTTATACATGAAATGACTCAAAATCTGATCGACATGATTGATAGAAATTCCATGACTCTTGAAATTCTTTACGTTGGCTTTCGTTTCAAAGATGGTGGCACAAGGTTGACCATTCACTGATTAAAGTTTTTGATAACCAGAAAATATTCGATTAAACTCGTAATGGTAATATATTTAATTATTTGTAGTAAGTCAATGGATTTAGAACTTGATCACCCGTTGAGTTTTCCAAAGTTAAAGAAACTGGTGCTAAACTTTGAGATCCGCTCGTCACTCAAGTTGTCTTTCATCGATTTCACATCCTCAGCCGAAACTTTGGAGTCCTTTGAATTAAACAATTTTGGCAAAGAATATTGGTCAGCCTACGAAGTTCCTGAAACAATATGCTTCGTCAATTCGTTTGCAAAACTTCGCAATCTGAAAAGTTTCACAACTTTCCAGATGGAAGACCATTATGAAATGCTCGACTCCTTAAACCATTTCGAAAATCTGAGGTAATCGCAGACATTATTTTCCGTTTTCTTAAAATTTACGTGAAATGGCCATACCTATTAACCAAATTTTCAACTCATGTTTCAGCTCTCTCACTATAATGGACCCATCTCTAATAAATTTAAACGAGATTTTAAACTTAAAAAGCGGCCTCCAGAATTTAAAATATTTAAACACATGGGGTAATATTATGTAAGTATATGGGTCATAACATTATCTCTAATTTTGCATTTGTAAAGTGCATCAGTTTCCCTGTGAGACATAGTATGCTTAAGTTAAGATATTCAAAATTAATAAGTTCTTAACAACTTTTTTGACTGAAATGCTAACTCATTGAAAATAAATACTTGTTTTTCAGTAGCGATCTTGCACCCGTGGCAGCGAAAAAACTGAAATATTTTGGAATTTATGCCGTTTGTTTCGCAATCGAAGGAACCGAAGGAATAGCCGACAAGGTGACGATTTTGTTGTTGCGAATTCAATCCAAAGTAGCTTTTAATTTTAAAATCTGAAATTACAGGTCGGCGGAATTACTGATTTAGATTCAATGCTTACAAATTTAGAATATTCCATATTTACCCAAGTATTTTCAATATGGATCGTTAAAGTGATA
>MPNW01001148.1:15181-26634 GCA_011800805.1 Hirudo medicinalis
GTGAGTGAGTGAGTGAGTGTGTGAGTGGATGGGTGAGTGGGTGGGTGAGTGAGTGAGTGAGTGAGTGAGTGAGTGAGTGAGTGAGTGGGTGGGTGAGTGAGTGAGTGAGTGATTGAGTGAGTGGGTGGGTGGGTGTATTTAGTGGTAACCGAGTGGGTAATCGAGTGGGTGAGTGAGTGAATGAGTGGGTGGGTGGATTTAGTGGTAACCGAGTGGGTAATCGAGTGAGTAACCAAGTGAGTGAATGGGTGAGTGAGTTATTTATTGAACTTGAGAATGAGTGAGAGAAGGAGGAGATGGATGAGTCATCGAGTGGCAATGAGATTGATTGACCCGTGAATTCGAAACGATTGATAAATATGCATCAACCGCAACAGCTCAATCGTGACGATTGTCACTACTTCCCTCCGTATCATCATCATAACCATCATCACCGTAATCATCACCATCATCATCGTCGTCGTCATCATCATCATCACCACCATCGGCGTCGTCGTCGTCGTCGTGATATCGCTAGCAGCTACGGCCTCTGCGTTAGCGAAACCACAGCGGGTGGTCTTGATGGTAGTGTCGTAGATTTAAGACTGATTGAACGTTCTCTTGGACGACTTAAAACAGTTCTTGTCCCGATGGTTGTTGGTGTTGTCGGTCGGATTCGTAACTGTTGAGGTGAGGTTGTTGCTGTTGTTGTTGTTGAATGATGATGATTGTTGTTGTTGTTGTTGTATTGGAATGGTGATGGTGATGATTGTTGTTGTTGTTGTTGTATTTGAATGGTGATGATGATTGTTGTTACATTTGAATGACGATAATGATGATTGTCGCTGTTGTTGTTGTTATTGTTGTTATTGTTATTACCTTTATTCTGTTGTTCTGTTGTATTCGTAAACAAAAAAGTGAATTAATCTCACCAAAAACAACAACAACAGCAACAAGTCGACTTCTTCTCAGAGTTTAGACTCAAACTTGTTGCAACTGTTGAACATTTTTTGGTCGTCTGAGTGCGACGAACTGTTCGAGTTGTGGAATTGAATCTCTGTGGAAGTTGGAGGCATTTTGTTGTTGTTGTTGTTGATGGATGAACGATGGATGAATGCATGCATGAACAGATGGTTAAATGGATGAATGGACGGACGGACGGACGGACGGATGGATGGATGGATGGATGGATGGATGGATGGATGGATGGATTGGTGCAACGAGGAGAAAGAAAGCAAGAAAGAAATAAAGAAGACATTCCAACCGCTTGGAACCTCCAGAGATCAGAAGATCAGAGATCAGAGGTCACCAGTGAAACACAAGAAACTCCTCAAAACCATGGAATCTACAATTAGCAGCCAATAAAATCCTGTTCGTCTGAAAAATAATTCACTAAAAATAAATGAAAGCATACGAGTGCATTGGAGATACTTAGACGCACAAGCAGAGTGACAGACGCATAGAAGCAGAGTGACAAGGACGCATAGAAGCAGACAGACACTTGAAGATTACTTTCTGTACCTTCATACTTGGCCATCGTGAAGCTAAGTATCCTATTGGTACTGTATCCAGAGTTTGTGCGTGCGTGTGTGTGTGTTTGTGTGTATCAAGTTGTGTGCGTGCATGAGGCGCTAATGTGTGCGTGAAGGGGAGAGAGAGAGAGCTCATTGAATATTCATGATGAGTTGATGAATTAGGAACGTCAATTGTTCTGCTCGATTTTACGTCCTCGATCGATTGAATGGTTGATAAAATTTGGTTGACCGATTGATTGAACGGTTGATAGGAACGATTCTGACTGATCTGTTTTTAATTTGATTGATCGTCTTCTCATCGACTGCTTGACTTGATTTTGATCCGAGGACAATTGAACCGTCGAGAGTATGCAAATGCTTCACGAATGCCTCCCCTCCTCCTCCTCGTCGTCGTCGTCGTCGACTTCATCATCGTGATCATCATCACCACCGCCGTCATCACTACCGTCGTCATCATCGTCATCACCACCATCATCATCGTCATCGTCATCTTAATCACACTCATCATCATCCATTATTTCCATTCCGCAGCTGATATTTTCCGGGGAGTACACCAAAGCCATGGACCAGGACTGGCACAACGGCCACTTCGCCTGCTACCAGTGCGACCTCAACCTCACTGGCCACAGGTACGTCCTCAGGGACGACCACCCCTACTGCATCGACTGCTATGAGGGTCTCTTCGCACACGTCTGTCAGGAGTGCAAGAGCGTCATAGGAACAGATTCCAAGGTTAGGGTTGATGGTTGATTGATTGATTGATTGATTGATTGAAATCGAATGGAGTTGATTGGTTTTATGGGCACGGTCGAGAGATGTTTATTTTCAATTTATTTTTTTTTAAACTGTTATGTTTTGTTATTACCTTCTTAAGATGGTGACTGGGATGATAATGATGGTTGTGATGATGACGACGATGATGATGATGATGATGATGATAATGATAATTAATGTGATGATGACGACGATGATGATGATGATAATGATAATTAATGTGATGACGACGACGATGGTGATGATGATGATGATGATAATAATTAATGTGATGATGATGATGATGATGATGACGACGACGACGATGGTGATGATGATGATGATGATTAATGTGATGACGATGATGATGGTGATGGTGGTGATGATGAATGTGATGATGACGATGACGACGATGTTGTGAGGGGGGGGAAGAATGGTGAAAGTGATATCGAGTGCTGACGACGACTCATCTGCTCCAAGGGGACCAAATGTTTGAGACTGCCTTTTAAGGACAGAAATTCCTGAAATTATTTCATAATTTATAGCCGGATGAAAGCTAAAGACGATGATGATGATGATGATGATGATGATGATGATGATGGTGGTGGTGGTGGTGGCGTTGGAGGTGAATCATCCTATCAAATATCATCATCATCGTCATCGTCGTCGTCGTCATCATTATCATCATCATCACCTTCATCATCGTCGTAGCGTGCGCCTCAATAATCAGAATCTCTTCGACTGTATTTCCGTGTAGAAAGTCACGTGTCACTCAGATCACCTGTACCGACCTGTATTGACTCTGCCTCTTCACCTGCTATTTACGTAACCCACGTCGTGCGATTGCTACCGTTGTTCTAAGTTTGCATAATTTACGAGCAACTGGCCTACCTGTCTCGACACCTGTATTGACTGTTCACCTGGCAAATGTTATTGCTCGGTAAACAATGGGGATTACGCTCTGTTGGAGGGAGGAGTGTGGTGTGGTCAGGTGAGCGAATGATGATGACTTTTATGTAAGGGTGACAATGAGGTGATGATGATGATGATGTTGGTTTGTTGACGGTGATGATGATGATGATCGTCGTCGTCGTCGTTTATCTACACATCTAAATATTATTATCAAGTATAATAATAATAATAATAATAATAATAATAATAATAATAAAATAACATTCATCATGATGATCATCAGGACCTGTCCTACAAGGACGCCCACTGGCACGAGAAGTGCTTCAAGTGCAGCGACTGCAGACTGTCGCTGGTCGACAAGCCGTTCGCGACGACAAACAACAAACTCTACTGCGCCGACTGCCATGACAACAACTTTGCAGCCAGATGCGACAGCTGCAACAAAGTCTTCAAATCCGGTTGGTTGATTGGTTGAGCGATGTTCAGTTGATTGTTTTGATTGATTGACTGATTTATTGACTGATTGATCGACTGACTGATTGACTGATTGATCGATTGGCTGATCGATTGGCTGATTGATTGACTGACTGATTGACTGGTTGATTGATTGATTTATGCTGTGCTCATGGTGGATATCTGAAGAAGTGACTGCACAAGCCCTTCTCTCGGGGAGCAGATTTCGTCAGTTCTCCACGGTTTTCCAGGGTTAGCGTTAGGGGGTACTGGGGCCAACGTTTGGTACCCTGAGATGGCTTTGCACATTACTTAGCCAACGCTCGACAACTTATGGTATCATGCAACCTAATTATTAATGTTGTTGTTGTTGTCGTCGTCGTCGTCGTCGTCGTTGTTGTTGTTATTGTTGTTGTCGTTGTTGTTGTTGTTGTTGTTGTTGTTGTTGTTGTTGTTGTTGTGCTGATTGTTGAACAAGTTGTTGCCATTCATAGCTTCTGAGAAGTACCCACTGCGCTTCCAAGTATGCTTCCTTGCCAATCGAAATTCCTTTCCATTGTATCTTTGTTGTTGTTGTTGTTGTTGAGTGCTTCATCTGAATATATGAATATGCATGAGTATTAATAATAACAATAACAACAATCAACAATAATAATAATGTTGATGACGACGATGATGATGATGAAGAAGAAGAAGATGATGATGATGATGATGATGATGATAAGGTAATACTAAGATATTAAACCATCAACCGATCATCTTTGATGTCGGGCTGTTCTTGTTTGTTGCTCAGCTGTTCAAGAGAATCACTTCTCTGCGTGTGGTCTGCACGTGACAGTTGGTTGGTTGGTGCTATTCTTTCCAGGAAGACATCGTCATCACTATTGTCATCATATTGTTATCATCATCGTCGTCGTCTTAGAAATGAAGTACAGTTGTAATGATGACAACGGGGATGGTGACGACGACGACGATGATGATGACGAATACAAAGAAGATGAAGATGAACATGATGATGATAGTTATGACTATGAAGATGATGAGGATGGTGATGATTATGATGATGATGATGTTGATGATTCCATGCAGGGATGAAGAAGTACGATTACAATGGCAAGCAGTTCCACCTGGAGTGCTTCTGCTGCACCGAGTGCAGGAAGCCCATCGCTGACCAGAGTTTCGTACCCCGCAACCAGTCCATCATCTGCGTGCCCTGCTTCGAAAAGCACCACGCCCAGAGGTGCAACAAGTGCGGCGGGGTAAGTTGACCCCCGTGTCCTTCCTTCATCCCTCTCTCTGACCCTTATTATGGCCGCCTCATCACATTATAATATTCATTTATGTCGTCGCCATCATCGTCATCATCGTCATCATCATCATCATCATGTGACCTCATCTGATTCTGATGCCATAAGACCAGCCAGTCATACTGCCGACCTAGGCTACCCCCATCATTTGATTGCCCCTTGACCCTGTCACCCACGACCTTCCCAGGTGATCAGCAAGGGCGGAGTTTCGTACAAGGAGAGCGCCTACCACAGGGAGTGCTTCGTGTGTCAGAGGTGCGACAAACTCCTTGCCGGGGAGAAGTTTGTGACCAGGGACGAGAAGCCCTACTGCTCGGACTGCTTCAACGACTGTTTCGCGAAGAAGTGCTACCTCTGCAAGAAGGCCATTTCGGGTTAGTGGGGGAACGTGGTGGTCGTTCGGTCTGTGTATCGGATCTGTTATGGACGTGTGAAGCATGCATAATAATAATAATAATAATGATAATGGTAATGATAATGATAGTGATAATGATAATAATAATAATAATAATATGTGGTTTAAGTTTAAATATGACTCGTCATCGTCATCATCATCATCATGGTCATCATCTTCATCATCATCATCATCATCATCATCATCTTCATCATCATCATCTTCATCATCATCATCATCATCTGCGAGTTTGTAACGAGCGTGTGAAGTTTTGTTATAACATGCAGAGTTCATGCTAATGATTAAAGTCGTGAATCATGGTAATTAGTTTGTTAGTACTTATGAGACCCTGCTAAGTTAACTGAACCTTTGACCTTTGAACCCACCTGAACCATCTCGAGTGTGGGTGGCCTCCAAGAATGGCTCGGCCTCGTAGAAGCAAGGAGCACCATGCCACTATTTCTTCCACTTGGTGGGATTTCCCCAATTTATTGACTCCTTACTTTCGATTCCAGGCATGTCCGGAAATACCAAGTACGTGTCGTTCGAGGACCGCCACTGGCACAGCGACTGCTTCCAGTGCACCAGGTGCTCGTCGTCCCTCGTGGGTCAGGGCTTCGTCCTGGACGGGGAAGACATACTCTGCTCTGTCTGCATCAACTGAGGGACCCGGGATAGAAGGGTCGATGGACGGACGGATGGACAGAAGGGAGGGGAGAGAGGGACGGATGGATGGATGGACGAGAATGAAGAGGAGAAGGAGAAGAAAATGGCGGCACCATCTTGCCACTGCTCCGTGATTTGAACCTCCGTGATTTGTTTACATTCGTGAACCTCCTGATGATGATGATGATGATGAACTTGACTTTCAGTGTTTGACTAAGATGTTGATTAAGAGGAAGAATAATAAGAATGACGATGATGACGACGACGATGATGATGACGATGTTGATGATGATGATGATGATGATGATGATGATGACGAGTCATATTTAAACTTAAACCTTCTCCTGATGGCGTCTTTTTACTGCCATCAATCAATTTTCCATTTTTTGGACTTCTCATCCTCATATTCCAGTCAAGAGTTTCCAGTCACGTGGTTTCTGCCTTCCATCCTTCCTTCCTTCCTTCCATCCATCGGCATCGTCCTCATCCTCATCCTCATCATCTCAAAACGACCTTCACCTCCAACCGAAACTGGATTTCCATCTCTGACACCTGACAGACCCTGTACCAGCCCACCTACCCCCCTCCAATGTATTTTTATTCTTAGAGGATTGTTATCTGCATTATGAATTACGAATTATGAATTATTTATCGGCTTATGAATATTTGAACACCCCTTCATGAATATTGATGACATTGTCATCATCATCATATTCATCATCATCACCATCGTTGACGATGTCTTCCAGTTCCTTTTGTGGTAGTTTCTACTTTCGCCATTGTATTTGTATTTGTTGTTGTTATTATTATTATTATTGTTGTTGTTGTTGTTGTTGTTGTTGTTGTTGCTGTTGTTGTTGTTGTGTTTGTAATTTTGAAAATCAGCCAGTAGGAGACTAGCATAGGAGAGCAGCATCGGCACGATCACTCACACCAATAATTACGAACATTTACGAAGTAATTATCAGTAGTACTTATTGCTGTCGTCGTTGCTTCTGTCGCTGCTGCTGCTGCTGCAGTTGTTGCAGTTGTTGCTGCTGTTGTAGTTGTTGCTGCAGTTGTTTGTAAGTCAAGGTCGACAGTAACGTTCGAGCTTCTTCTTTGCATTCTGCTCGTCCTCCTTGTCTGCCAACAACCACATCCTCAGCTCGAGAGGATCAATTGGTGGGTGGGTGGGTTCCACCCAGTGGGGAGGAACGAAGCAATGCACCCGTGAGGTGTTAGAAGTCGTTGTTGGAATGTTGGTGTTGTTGGTGTTTTGATGTCGCTTCTGTGTCGTGTTGTGTGCATGTGTGTATGTGTTGTTTGTGTGTGTGTGTGTGCGTGTCGTTTGTCGTGGTATCCCTGTATCGTTGTAGGTCGTAATTATGGTTTTATTGATTGTGGATGATTGTCTTCGTTGTCGTCGTCGTGTTGTTGTTGTTGCTGTTGTTGTTGGATAGGGCAGTAATTATCCGTTATAATTAGGATGCAACTTGCCATGAATTTTAAAAAACTCGATGACGTAGGTTAACATAATTTTTCAATCCATTCACTCATCGATCCACCCATCCATCCATCCATCCATCCATCCACCCTCCCGTCATCCTCGTCTCCATCACACCCAAGCCAAACTTTCCAAGACGAAGAAGACCAAGATTTAATCGATAAAAATGGTAAATACATTAAAAATAAATATTCTTCCATTCTGCATTTTGAGGAGGAGCTCTTCGGCGTTACAGAGAAAAGAAAAGAAGTGGTCGCGACTCGAACGTCAGTCGTCACTTGCAGCCGAGGATCGCGTCTCACTCCTCACTCCAGTTTTAGCTTTTGTCTTCATTCTTTTTCTTTCGTTCGAGCTTCTACGAGTCGTTATTATTATTATTGTTGTTGTTGTTGTTATTATTATTAATCTTATTATTTTTGTTGTTATTATTATTATTATTATAATTAATATTATTGTTATTATTATGTGCCCACTTTCCAAATTTTATTCTCCAAACCAAGCTCACAAAAAATTGAGGAGGAAAATTGTGGGTGGGAATGGGTTGGTGTGGGGAGCTTTCGGGGTGGAATGATGGGTGGAAGGTTGTCCAAAACGTCATTCAAAGCTTCTCGGTGGCGGTGATGACCTCCATTTTGAAGGTCATTTCAACAAATCTTTCGCGAAATACAAAGCATGCAATATAATACAATACATACAATGCAGCAAGTACAATACAATACATACAATGCAACAAGTACAATACAATACATACGATTTTGAAAAAAGCGGGAAATTGCCTCCAAAACACGACATTTTTCTGATTCGTTGAAGCTCGGAAATTTTCTTTTCGAAATTAGTTTGAATCGGACGCTCGCCGTCTGCGACGTCGACGTTTCCTGGCGGTGGTCGCTGCGACAGATTTTTGTTGAATTCTTCGGATGGCGGTTTTAGGCCATTAAATGTAAATCAGATGCCCATTCCACGTTTTTGGTGATGTTTGTGTTGTGGTGTTTATGTTTTGAGGGGGATATGATGGATATAAATAGATTAATTTGGGGTGGGGGGGGATAATGATGTTTGGAATGTTCATATTTGTCATGTTATGTTGTTATGTTATCATTATCTATAGTTTGTGTCCGACAAAAGAAATTTAGTTCCAGTGAATATGGAGATTATGAAATATAAGAAATGGCCGAACAGAGATCCTCTTGGCAATTATAATTCATCATTACGTCATGTCAAGTTCAAATTATCCAACAAGGCCAAGGCCATCCATATGATATGTTGTTTTGATTCGACTGGACAACTTTCTAGTATTATTAATAATAATAATAATAATAATAAGATAATGATGATAAATAATAACATTTAAGATAAATAATAAAACGTCAATATAAGTAAATAATAAATATTATTGTGAGGGGAGGACAGACGGCACTTGTAACGTTAGATTGTCGGCCAAGTGACTGTCAAAGGCCAACTCATAGGCAGCGACCTTTGGTACTTCACTCCCTAACCGTACCCCTGCCTCTAACCCTAAGTCATGACCCTGGAAATCCCTGTAGAACTGACAAAAGTCGCTCCCTATGAGTTGGATTTCGCCCGACCAACCACCTTGGAGCTAACCACGAGAAAATGTATTGTGATGACACATTCCGATGTAGAAAGAATACAAGTATAACGACTTTATTAAATATCACCATCACTGTTATCGCCATCATTATCACCATCACCAAACCTTTTGTTTTCTCCTCCGCCATTTATGACAAAGTAGAGGACTTCTTCTGTTGCCTGAGTTTCAAGTGGAGTCAGATTAATTGTGAACGTGAATGGATGAATCATTTAGTGCTATGCATGCATTGGCATATTATTATTATTATTATTATTATTGTTATTGTTGTTGTTGTTGTTGTTATCATAAACATTATTATTATTATTATTATTATTATTAATATTTTATTATTATTATTATTATTATTGTTATTGTTGTTGTTGTTATCATAAACATTAATATTATTATTATTATTATTAATATTTTATTATTATTATTATTATTAATGATAGTTATTATATTTGGTACCCACCTCATCTATTGGCAGACCCTTCATCATCCTTATGAGGCTTTCCATGTATGCTTCGTGGTGGTATGACACAAACAGGAAAGGGCTGGAATAACACAATCTTTTTAATCAACTATTTTTCGCAAGTTTAAATTGTAATTAAATAAAAGTTTTAGAGATTTAAATAAATTTAGCAAATGAATTTGTTGAACCGGTCATAATACAATTAGTATAAATTAACCAAATCCAAATTATCAAAATTCCTTTGTAATCCGACTCACCATTTCCTGAGAAGAAATTCAATGCAATAGTGAACGTCACCTCTTTTGGAAGGATTCAACAGGTATTTATTCATGAGTTTTCTGAATATTGACCTGAGAGGTCTGAAGATGTCAGTGAGGAGGCCCGTATGGAATGTTTCAGACTGAAATAACAAGGGAATGTCATCCATTCGTCTATTATTACAAATATATTAATATTACTTAATAATACTTATTTTAGTGAAATGTTTTTCTCACTATCACCCTTAAAAAATCTGAGCCATGAACACAACAGCAACTGCTTCCAAATACTGGAACTAATATTCCAAATACTGGAAATAATATTCCAAATACTGGAAATAATATTCCAAATACTCACCTCAAATTCATCTTCAACCATCATCCAGAAGGTATGCAAGATGTCCATGACTTGCAAGCTTTTGATGAGGTCGTCGTAGAAACAGATTCTCTGCAGAGTGCAGTCAAAGTCCTCTGGATCTTCGCATTTATCTTTCGGATCTTGATCTTCACCTTGAGAGTCTTGATCATCATCTTGAGAGTCTTGATCATCATCCTGAGAGTCTTGATCTTCATCTTCAGAGTCTTGATCTTCAACTTTAGTATATTGATCTTGGTGATATTCGTCTTCGAAATATTTCTTCACCAACTGGCAAGTTTTTTCCTTGAACTGGAGGTACGTTGAGCAGTTCTTTCCAGTTACCAGGTAAGGCCTGACGTCGTGAGGACAGTTTCTTTCTAAAATCTTAACATTTCTTTTGGAATCTGCACTCTCTATTCGAAACTAATAATAAAAGTGGGAAGTCATATTTAGTAATATTTTTTTCAAATAAATTACAAAATTGTAATTTAAATTCATTTCGATAATAATAATAATAATAATCTTACTCTTGCAATGTCCTTAAGGTAAGGCATGAATTGGTCGAGTATCAAACCCGAATATTGAGACATGTAATTTTTGTAGGTCACACGTTTCCAAATCATTTGGAAACGAAAGAAGAACATGTAGATGCCGATCTTGAAATGCTTCATTCTCTCCATCCTCTCTTCCTCATCTTCAGCCGACATAAAGTACTCGAAGAGGTGGTTGAAGTTGTGAGGCATGATTGCGTAATTTTTTAACCAAAAGGAGGTCAGTTGGAAATTCACGAAATTCCAGTCGAACTCGTCCTGTGAAGACCGAGGATCGGATGATTAGAATTATTTTGTGTAAATAATAAATGGAGACTAATAATTAAACATAAAGCAAATAAATAAACATAATTTTATAGCAACAGGATCTACAAATACCTTTCTCATAGTTAAATACTTTTTAAACTTTTCAACGTCATTCATCGCGAAGGATCGTACTCCAATCTCCGTGCAGTCGATGTGCTCAAATATGGCAGCGGCTGAGGCGAATAAGTTATTACGATTAATATTTCCTCAAAAGTAATTATTATTTAATTATGCCTGTCATAATAAATTACGATCTTCGTGGTTAAATAAATATAATTAACCCTTACACACGCGCTTGAAGAAGCTTACGACTCTTATGCAATCGGATTCTTTGGCTTCAGGAGCGTTCACCAAGTTGGCCAACCAAAGAAAGATGTTTAAACCTGAGAATAAAATTATTATTTATAACTGTAATAATAATAATAGATAGTAA
>MPNW01001148.1:42326-49826 GCA_011800805.1 Hirudo medicinalis
TAAGCGCACCTGTCTCCAGCAGGTAATGCAGGTGTACGAGTGCTTCCCCCCTCCGGGGCTAATCTCACAATTCAATTCTGCACCCACACGCCGCCCGCGTGCAGCACCAGTACCCTCAGCCAGTCTTAAGGGTGCTCCTATTGAGGCCATGTGTAACAAGTCGTGCTGATCGACCGAGTGTGATTACATGACGTAATGCAATGTAATACAATGTAACTTATGACAATAATGTAACATGGAATAATGTAATTTGTACTCATGAATAATTCCCTCAAAATGTCGGTCAACGTGAATATTTCTTTCCGACGACTTGTGAAATGCTGGAGTGGGAAGTGGAAACCCCTGGCGGGGTTTTGAGAGGATTTTGAAATAAAAAGAATTTCTAACAAGTTAATTACAATCATAACATTGATCGTGCTTGATAATGACGACGACGATAACAATTGGCCGACGATAATCGCAAATGAGTGATAAATAATAAAATATTCCGATCATCGTAAAATAGCGATCGCAGCAACAAAACTCATGTCGGCAACGATGGCATTCCACCCGGCAAAAGAAGGAGACAAAAGAAACCACGCAAACCGAGTAAACTCGCTTGACTCGATAAAAAGCTAACGAGTAAATAAATCAAAAGTCGTGCGGGACTAGAGTCGGAGAGGATGTCATCGACGAAGAGAAGGAGTGAATGTCGACGTAGAGAGGATGTCATCGACGAAGAGAAGGAGTGAATGTCGTCGAGAGAGAATGTCATCAATGAAGAGAAGGAGTGAATGTCGTCGACGTAGAGAGCATGTCATCAATGAAGAGAAGGAGTGAATGTCGTCGAGAGAGAATGTCATCAATGAAGAGAAGGAGTGAATGTCGTCGACGTAGAGAGCATGCTAATAAATTGGAAATAAATAATTTGTCATTTGACAAAATCCAAGAGTCACACGCAAGAGCACGAGTCACGAACTCGTGTCGCACACCTCGACATCTCCACCGCACCATCCTGCTTCCTCATCTTCCCCCGGAGAAAAAGTGGGAACCACCCGGTCGGTCGTCGTCGTCAAAACCCGCGCCGCCCGAGTTGAATCCGAAGCCTCGCCCGGGGTAGTCGCGACTCTCGAACATGACCGAAGGGGGGCGGTCGTAAAGCGGAAAGTCGTAGGAGGACTCGGGGAAAGGCCTCCCGCCGGTCAGCAAGGAGGACGTCGGATAGAGGGTCGGATCGAAGTCATCCCTATCTTGGAGATGGTCCCCGTAAAAGAACTCCCCCCCTTCGAGAGTCGAGGCGTCCTCTATGTACCCTCCGAGGTAGCCGCAGTTGTCCAGGGGCTCGCCCACCACGCCCCCGTGATAGAATAGTCCGTCCTCCAAGTAGTCCTCGTCCCCATTGCCATGGTTCTGCAGGTGCTGCATCTCCACCATCTCGATCCAGTGCTGGTTGTGGTAGCGGAAGTTCTCCATCTGGATCTTCTTGGCCCAATCTTCGTCGTGCTCGGCCACGATGTCCAGGGTTGCCGAGCATACCTTCGGGCAAACCGACGGGACGGACGATCATAAATTCGTAATAAACATAAAACTTAAACACTTAAAAATCAAAAATATGGAAGGAGATAAAATGGTATAAAAGAGCAAAGGCCTTTCATTGAGAATCACACTACTCCAGGAAAAAAGGCATTACCACCTCTTTTCCAGTGGAAATTGCCCACATTTCCACATTCACCCACTCACTCATTTTGTCACCCACTCAGTCACTCACTCGCTCGCTCACTCAGTCAATCACTCACTATCTCACCTTCCTAATCTCCTCGTTCTTGTCGTGCATGAGGTCGATGAGGTAGGCAGGTGCCTGGGTCTTGGTTACGATGACATCCCTGGTGGACTGACGGAAGACCATCTGGTAGAAGACGTAGACGACCTGGAGAACCATGTCGTCATCCTCCTGTCTGGCGTTCAGGAGCAAGATCAGGGCCTGGATGATTCCGCTGTCTGCGAAGAGGGCTGCCGAGGCATCGTCAGAACAAGCCGTGCCGACCAGCATCACCACCTGCCGTCGAACGTCGAGGGAAAGATAAGGTTAAAGTTATTTATATGTCATTAACTCGTGTCGACGGTCCCTCTGTCATGTCATGTTTACAATCCAGTTTGCACAACAGCCACAGCAACCCTTGGAAAGGAGCGCTACATAAATGGTCAACGAGAGGCACATCTGACGCTAGATTATGGCACTTTACAAATGAACTGCAATTGCAACCACGACTAGCGTCATCGACGTCCTCGACATCGACCGTCGTGCTGCTGCCACCTCGTCTACGAAAGAACCCACCTCCAGTGCCAATTCGTCCCTCGGTCCGTCCAGGTTACCGATCGATTCTGGACCGAGGTGGTCCTTCAACCACTCTACAAGTCTGTACTCCTTGAGGACCAACTGAAAGTCCAGCTCGGGATCGGTCATGTTCGCCAGTATGCCGAGACACTCGGCGGCGAAGGCGTCCTTGAAGGCATTCTTGACTTGCTCTGCGACTTCGACGACGTAGTCTGTGAATCGTTTCCTGACCGAGACGACTTTTCGCTTGTCGGCAGACTTCTTGGAGGACGAGTTTTCGTTTCCCGTCTTTCCGTCGGCATCGTCGTGCCGAGATACGTTCTTGAGTATCTTGGCCAGGAGAGGATTTCTGGTCTTGAAGGCCTTGGACATGAGTTGCTGGAGGTTCTTGCCCTCGACCATCATCTGGGCGCAGTTTGGATCGGCAGCCAGGTTCATGCAGACTGCAATGACCTGCGATGGGTGTGGGAAGATTTGTTTTGGTAAAATAAGCTTTTGAGTTAAATTGAGTAAGCCAAAGTCGATGCTTTCAAGATGCAATGTTGGTTTATAAACATGCAACGACTGGTTGATCGATCGATTTCCAAATCAATCGATTGAATGTAATCAATCATAGCAGTAACGAACCTCTTGCTCTGGCTGCTTTCTGACCGGATCGAGCAGGGCCTTCATGAGAAGATGGATGCAGTCATCCGTGGCAAACAGGTGTCTGTTCCTCTGATCGAGGCTGATGTGATAAAGGATGCAGAGAGCGACCAGACGATTGTTTCCGTTCCTCAGAAGCTCCACCAACTTCGGAACGAGTCCGGCCTTCACCATCTCCTGCCTGAGAGCAGAATCGAAACTCAAGTTGAGGAGGAGACGGAGAGCGATGTTCGTGAGGTCGTCCTTTTTGCCGAGGGAGACGACCTCCGCCAGCTTGTCCACGGCGCCGCACTCCGACATGGTGTTCTTGTTCTCGACAAAGATGCTCAGCTTTTTAAGAAAGGAGAGCACAAGAATCAGTAGTTCGACATTGTGGTGCCTGTCCAGAGCCTTGACGAGCATGGACACGATGCCCTTCTTGTGCATCTTTGCCTCGAGCTTCCTGTCCTCTGCCAAGTTGAGTAGCAAGTAGAAGGCCACTCTGAGCAGCTGTTCCTGCTTTGTAGTCAACTGTTGCAGCTGTTTCTGGGCTTTCTGCAGTGACTTCGATCCAGCCGAGTTGATTCCATCTTTCTTGCAAGCCTTGGTCACCTGATCCTTCCAGCCTTCATAGGCATTCAACTCGTGCTCGATGATCTTCATGCAGAGAGAGCCGATCTGGAAATGGGCAACCACTGGGTGGAGCTGAGAGAAGCTGGAGAAGCAAAAGAAGATGTAAATGATGTTCGTGGCTAGCTCCGTGCTTTTTTTCCAGTCCTCGGCCAGTACTCTTGCCAGAGCTCCAAGGAGGATTTCATTCTGGCAGAGCTCATCCAGGTTTTCAGGATTCCTGGCCAGTTGGAGGATCAGTGCGGTCCCTCGGAGCTTTTCAAAAATATCGTCATAGAGCATCTCCAGATACATCTCCAGGTCATTGATGTTGGCAGTCTCCTTCACGTCCATTCCACCAAAAGCTGGATCTTCGAGTGGGATTTCATCAGTCTTGGACTTCTGCTCCTTCGCTTCGGACTTCTGACCGGGCACGTCCTTCCTCTTCTGGAGATAGTACAGCAGCTGTTCCACTTCCTGGAGACGACTGGGATGGATCAGTTTGCATTTCTCCACCACATCTCTGGCCATGGCTTTCACATCGGTGTTTTCGTTCAAAGATTTCACTCTTACTATTGTTTCGCATGGTTTTTTGTCGCCCAAAACTGGATCGCCTGTTTCTGCAAGAATCGTCGCCTCGACTTCGTAATAGACAATCAGAGCTTTTTCGGTAGGATGTACGTCTATCGAACCGCTGGTAATCTTACGCTTTAGATACTTGGCGTTCTCTTGATAATTCATATCGGCAATCGATTATTGCTAAAGAACAAAATAACTCTTCTGGATTTTACCATTGATTTCTTGAAAATGTCTGAGACAAATCGTTTATGTGAATTTCCATCGGCAAGGAAGAAAGTAAACAAAAGCGACCGACGCATCCAGAAACATAATCGCCATAGCAATTCTCGATAACATTCCAGTGAGTTCGTCAAAAATTTATTTCAACGTTATGACTCTTAAAATGTAGTTCAAATTAATTATAATATTATTTTAGACATGTTTCTGCTTCGAGATTTGGACGTCATTTTCGTGAATTTAAATTGCAACGGTCAGCAGTTCTTCAACAATAACATTGTTTTAAGCTGTTAATCAAGTGTCCGAAACCAATGCGCAATTAATTCTTAAATAAGTTTCCATAAAAGTATACTTGAGTAAGAAAATATTGTCCTGTCTCGGTTGCGTAATGGACAAAAAATTTGAATTTGAGGGGAATTTAATTAGCGACGAGAAGATCAGAGAGAATCTGAGGAAATTGTATTCAAACTTGGCAAAAGACATCGAATCTGTCAACTACGACACTTATAAAGTATACTGTTCTAATGAGAGTATAATTTATGGTAATTGTAACTTTAAATTGTCACTTTCAGGACATGTTCTCACTTGACGACGATTTTGTAATAATGAGACAAAAGACCGAAGATGTCCTTAAAGAAGATGACTTCGACATAGATGGAGACTTGCCCAGCCTGATGCTGGGAGAAAACGCCAGCTACCACATCGAGAAACACCTGCCAACCCTCAAGCTGATAGGGAGCCCAAGAAGGGTGAAGATACCCCAGTACAATTCAAAACAAGAGCACAAGAATTACTTTGTCAGCGATTCACCTAACCTCGACAATACTAGTACCGAATCCAGAGACTTCAAGGGTGACCTAGGGATGAGACATGAACAGAAATCACCCGAATTAGAAACTTCCGGCCCAGCGAAGAAAGAATCGGTCAAAAGAATAGTCAACCCTTTCGCGAGGGAACGGCCAAAAAGAAGCGATAAAGGTGAGGGGACATCGGCCTTGAATCCCAAGGAAGGGAAGGCGCCCAAGAATCTGAAGAAGGGCACCCGCTCAAAAGTGGCGCCGATGCCTTCGAATTCAATGAGGGCCTCGAATTTCAAGACCTTCCAAGATCACAAGCCCTCGAGAAGTCTGCCGAAGTTCGAGAGCAAGGAGCAGAAGCAGCGAGACCGCTGGTCTGACGAGGTGAAGGACTTGAAGGAAAGGTCCAAGAAGATCGTGAATGACATGTTCAAGACGAGCAACTTGTTCCTTAACAGTGACCTCAGTTGTACCATTTATATTTAACCTTATAATAATAATAATAATAATAATAATAATAATAACAATAATAATAATAATAATAATAACACTTGTCATAGCGGAATAATAATAATAATCATAACAATGATAACACTTGTCATAACATAATAATAATAANATGATAACACTTGTCATAACAGTAATAATAATAATCATAATAATGATAACACTTGTCATAACAGAATAATAATAATAATAATAATACTTGTCATAACAGAATAATAATAATAATATTAATTTACATACTGCATAATAACAAGGGATTTACTGTAAGAATAATAACTTTTATTGAACATTTCCAGGCAGACCTCTCTTCGCCCAATATTTACCAATAATTATAATAATTACAATATATAATTATTTTCCATATTTTGGAATAATAATAATATTACTACTCATAATAATAATAATAACAACTTTATAATAATAACAACGTTATAGTAACTATAATTATTATTAACAATATAATTATTATTAGTAGTAATGATAATAGTATTATAGTATTACTAATAATATTATAATACTATATAATATATAGTATATAATAATATATATAACTATATATAATACTGTATATAATACTATATAATATATAATACTATATAATATATAATACTATAATACTATATAATATATAATACTATATAATATATAATACTATAATACTATATAATATATAATACTATAATACTATTATCATTACATTATTATAATACTGTAATACTATTATTATTATTATCATCACATGTCAATAAAAATAATAATAAATAGATGCATTTCATTGCACACTTCCAGGCAGGCCCCTCCCCTTCCACGAGAGATTCAACAACGGAGACTCGGTTTACATTCCCCGCGTCACTCCAGGTAATGTACCTTCGCTCCTCAGACGTAAGGATCGGAGTCGAGACTGTAATCATTGTAAATATTGTAATTATGATCGTTCAAATCGTAAAAATCATGGAAGAATAATCATTGACCATTTTTAGGGTTCAAATAAGTTAATTGTAATTATTAAAATCTAAACATTTAATGTTTGTTATTCAAATTTTGTCCAACTTGTCACAATAAAGTAATTCCAGTGAGAAGCTGAGTCGATCGAGGATGGATTCGAACCCAGGACCTTCGGCTCCACTCGGATAAACCAGTGCTCTAAATGCTGTCTGGAAAAGTCTTGGGCAAAAGCCAACTCACGGGGGCAACTTTCATCGGTTATCCGTGGTTTTCCAGGGTTAGGGTTGGGGATACCAAACTGACGGGTACCAAAGTTTGCCGCCAGTGACTTTTGCCCGTGACTTGGCCGACGTCCCTTTAAGTTCGTCGAGGTCGAAAACTTTCTGCAACAAAAGAATTTCAGACAAAAACATTACTTTAAGAGATCTTAAAAAATGATAATAAATCCAATACACAGAATAAAAAGTATTCGAGGGCAAATTAATTAAAATATCTGAATGCAATTCGAAATTTTATATTTTCAACGGTTCATCTTCGAACGACAGAGGAGATGACACTGATGGACAGACTGATTGAGTTTGCAGACAGAGGTTAATTGAGGAGAATTCGTTCAATCATTCAATCCCATTAAAATCGTCATGATTTGTCGATGTCAGTAACTCGTCACCTTCGTCGCAAAATATTTTCTAAGTCGTTACGCACGATTATCCAAGCGACCACTTAACTGGTAATGCTATTATAGTTAGCAAAATTAATTGCTCAATGGAATAATAATAATAATAATAATAATAATAACAGTTATCAATTTATTGACTCATTATATTATAATATTGTTATTATTATTATCGTTATTGTGCAGACGACAAAAAGGATGCATCAAACAATGCAGGTCTGCTGCAATTGATTCTA
>MPNW01001148.1:54826-58149 GCA_011800805.1 Hirudo medicinalis
TCATCATCATTATCGTCGTCGTCGTCACCATCATCGTCATCGTCATCATCATCGTCGTCGTCGTCGCCATCATCATCGCCGTCGTCGTCATCCGTTTGCAGCACTTGGAACTGCGCCACCTCTGCTGTTGTCCTGACGCCTGCTCCAAGTCCCCCATCTCAACTGGTGGAAAGGACAGACTGATTCTCGCCAAAGCCGCCACCGACAACCTGAACGACGACCATCGTGGTGGTGGCGACGACGACGACCACGACGACTACGACGACGATGTAGACGTCAAGATCATTATCAGGCCGACAACGATGACGCTGATGAGCGATGGTGATGGCGATGGTGATGGTGATGGTGATAATGGCGACACAATCATGATAGGTTGGTTAAGGATGATTATGATGATGGTGATGATGATGACGATGGGAACGACGTCATCATGTCATGACGGCCACTGCAGCAGCAGCAATAATAATAATAATCATCATCAGCAGCAGCAGCGTCGTCGTCGTCATCATCATCATCATCATCACCACCATCGTCATCATCATCATCATCATCATCATCTTCATCATCCCCAACAGGTGGTAGCCACGCCTACATCTGGATCATCATCATAATCAACGTTGCCATAGTAATCGGCGCCATCGTCATAGCCGCCTTCTGCTGCAGGAGGGCGGGATTAACCAGTACCGATGGGCCTTACAACTACCTGCCCAAGCCCTGGACCAATCAAATGTGTGGGTACAAGTTCAGAATTGTCTCACTGGACTTCTATTGGTCGGTGTTTTTGTATTGTATTGTGTTGTGTTATGTTGTGTTGTGTTGTGTTGTATTGTATTGTAATGTGTTGTATTGTGTTGCGTTGTGTTGTGTTTTGTATTGAGTTGTATTGTGTTGTGTTGTGTTGTAGTGTTTCATCCATATATCCATCCATCTACTCACCCATCCACTCACCCATACATCCATCCACCCACTCATCCGCCCAACGTTCATCCTCAAAGAGCACTATCAATATCTCTCCAGCCGTCCACTCAAGCAGGAACTCCATCTATCAGTTCGCCGGTAATCACTCCATGATGGAGGACGCGAACGACGCCGACGACGCCGACTACGACGACCGACTTCCGCTACCGACCAACATGGCGTCGTCGGCGTCACGTGACTACCTCACGAGCAGGGAGCAGAAAGAGTCGCAGCTGTTGAACCTGCCAGAGGCGGCCCAGTGTCACATGATACATGGTCACGACCTTGACCTCAGACAGAGGTCAGCGGCCGGCATTGACAACGATGGTTATGATGATAATGATGATGGTGATGATGACGGCGACGACGATGATGTTGATGATGATGATGATTGTAAAATCATTGAATATTAGGATTATAATCACCTCCATCACCACCATCATCATCATCATCAGGTTGGGCGGGGGCGTCTTCGGCGACACGTACATGGCCGTCTGGGGCAAGCGCAAGGTGGCCGCCAAGAGAATCGTCGTCGGTCTCCATGGAAACCAGCAGGAGTCCGTCGAGGTGAAGCTCAAGTGGATAGTCCAGTCGGTCGCCCAGCTGGCGTAGGTGTTTCATTCTCTATTTATGATGATGATGACGATGATGATGATGATGGTGATGATGATGGTGATGATGATGATGATGATGATGATGGTGATGGTGATGATGATGGTGATGGTGATGATGATGGTGATGATGACGATGGCGGTGATGGTGACGATGACGGTGATGATGATGATGGTGATGATGATGATGGTGNTCCTTGGATCCACCCCTCCTCCACAGGGACCTGAGGTGCAGCAACGTCTTCGTCGATTCCAACAATAAGATCAAGGTCGTTCAACAAAAAGTTAATTTATGAAAGCGGCTAATTTATTCACGTCCTGATAATTATCATAATTCATGTAGACAAGTTCGCCTTGAATAATGAGCTCTACCTAATCTATCTAATTTGTCTCTAATTTTTAGAACACGCTCGAGAGATACTATCCATTTTAATTAGCTCTTAAATATTCACGGTGAATAGATTATGCTAATGCAGCCTCCACCTTCCCATTGACAATGAATGGCCCGTGACTCCTGAGCAACTGATTAGCATAAATATATGTTTGCATAATTAATGAGGACGTCTGTAATAAAAAAAAACCCACAAACTCTGAGTGTCAACACGATTGTCCACGCCCCAAATGAAGGACCTATTAATTATTCATGAGATTGAAATATGGGCTAAGCGCCCATTCGTGATGAATGGTTTTTTTTTGGTTTTATTTATAGTCGTCATAAATTCGCTATATAAATTTTCATAAATAATAAATAAATAAATAAAATATTTCGTAATATTATTTTAATTATTTGAACCGTAGCAATTATCATAATTAATTTTATGATAATAATCATATCATCATCATCATCATCACCATCGTCATAAGATTGGAGACTTTGGCTTCACACGGATATTCCAAACCCTGAGGAATCAGTGTGAGGGAGAGAAGAACTGCTTCTGTGAGTCATGTCATTTGTATCCTCCTCCTCCTCCTCCTTATCATCATCATCATCATCATCATCATCATCATTATTACCACCATCACCACCATCATCATCATTACCACCATCACCACCATCATCATCATTACCATCATTACCATCATCACCACCATCATCATCATTACCATCATCACCACCACCACCATCATCATCATTACCACCACCATCATCATCATCATCAATATCAACGCCATCACTATCATCATCCTCGACAGGCGAAAAGTCAGCGAGTGCTTTTCCTTCGACCATACGATGGACAGCCCCTGAGGTGTTGAAGAGTCCACGGGCCGAGGAACCCTATGGCTACTACTTTCAGTCCACTTCGACGATCGCAGCGTCCGCCCACTCCAGCTTCAGGTCGCTGGCGGAGCCGTCGTCGTCGGAGTCGCTGCGTGTTGTCATCACTCCTGCTTGTGACGTGTACTCATTCGGGATGGTCATGTGGGAGATGGCCAGCCACGTGGATCCGTTTGCGGACGTCCCAGATGAAACCGAGGTCGGTGATGATGATGATGATCATGACGGTGAACCAAAAAATGCGATGGACGATTGATTGAAATAACGATCGATTGATTAAGTGATTGATCTCTGGTTCAGATCATAACGTTGGTTTTGGGGGGATATCGACCCGGCCTCCACCCCACCCACTCCGCCAGAGCCATCTATCCGACCACCCACTATAGGGACCTCATGGAAATGTGCTGGGATCCAAATCCAGAAACGAGGCCATCCTTCAAACAAGTGAGTTGAACAATAATAAAGGATATTAATATTTA
>MPNW01001150.1:5137-26586 GCA_011800805.1 Hirudo medicinalis
CTGAATAGGAAAGTTCTTCAATGTGGGCTTCGAGATTCTCTGAGATCTTGTCTGCTTCTGTGTGATATTTTATGATCGCCGTGGAACTAAAAGATAGTGAATATAACGAAAACTAATTAAACATAAACATAACTACAAAAATTAATTAATGACATTTTCGGGGTTATAACAATATGATTTAAATCAACGATTTCTTAGTGAGTCTGTCGAAACTCAATCTAGATAATTTTGAGATAAAAACAACAAAATCGGAAAAGGAAGTTATTGATGAGCAAATTGCCAAGTTTATACATGCAACAAATTCATCATTCATGATCGTTGAACATGAAAAATTTATTCGCATGATTCAGCTTTTACGACCTGGCTACCACCCGCCTGGTCGACTCGATATTAGTTGTTAAACAATGTCCACAAAAAGTGTCTTGAAAGCAGCTATAGAATGCTAGAAGCCAAAGTATGCATGGGTCTTGTTGGCTGGATGTCCAAAATGAGCGAATAATTTGTGCTGCTGCGACGACATCAGAATCTGAAATATTTGTTTTATACAGTTGACACTTCTGGAAGTACTGGTACTGCTGATTATCTTAAAGTCGTAGTCAATTCAATGGATACTGATGATGAAAATGGTTGAAAAAACCCTAGGGCCTACACAATGAATGAAATAAAATTTAATATTGGATCTGGTTAATCTCTTCAGAATGGAAATCATGTAGATGCATAGGTAAGTCGATTTTGGAGCACATAGTCTGTTATAGGTAATGCTGAAACGTTTTCAGGATCGGGGACTGTGGGAGTGGTCACCGGGGAAAAGGTATGATGTTCGGAGTTCGGTACCCACCATGACTCTGGACCTGGAAAGAACTAGCAAAACAACTTTTTCTGATCCAACTTGAGTGGATCTTCTCTTGGGAATAATGCAGAGTACTGCATAAGGGTTGCCATTGGCCCGCCCCGATATTCCCCCAAACGCTTCATAAGTTTTAACAGTTGGCAAGAGGCCTGGTGTAACACCTCTCCCGCATAGATTCCAATCAGGTTTGTGGGATCTAAGTGGCGGATTTCCTTGTCGAAATCAAGGATTGGTTCCTGTGATGTGTCAGCAGCTCAGGAAATCTTTAGCACATTGTAGGGCAGAACCAGAAATTGACAAAAATTTGACTCCATTTGAATGGTGGCGGAAATGTGCGCCATCACATGGCCTTGTTTCCAAGCTTGCCTTCAATTACTTATCTTTTCCAGCTACGACTACGCCATGTGAACGGTTATTTTTCCCATTCTGGACATGTTATGAATAACAAAGGAAAGATGCTTCTCTGTCTCCAGACAGCATTATCAGACTCGTTTCCCTCAGCAACTGGCTAAATATGAATTAATAAACCGCTAAAAACCATTTCTAAATAATGAGCATTGTTTCATGAATAAAATTGATTTTGGATGAAATTGAAATATATTGGGAAATTATTTCAAAAATAAGATGGTGCGATTAATTACACGTTCATCTGAGATTAAAAAACTTGATCGCACGATTAATCGATATTACAAAAATTAATCGATCTGCAGCCCTAGTAATTGTGATTATGATATAGATTATGATGCTGTTCTGTTTCTTTTCGCACTTCTCGGTCTCGACATAACTATGCCTTTCCAAATATAAGAGGAATGTTTTCTGAAGATTTAATAATATTGGTCTAATAATAATGGTAACAGTCTTTTAAATGCTTAAAATTAAAAATTTAAAAAGAAAAAATTTAAAAAGAAAAAATTTTTTTTTAACTAAATCGAGCACATACGTTAGCGATTATTTTAATTTTCTTATAATTTCTCATATAATAATCAATTCAAAACACAAAAATGAAAAATTTAACTGTAAAATCATCATCATCAATTCTGTGTAAAAATATTTTCAATTACAGTTCAAGTAACTCCTTAAAATCGGACAAAAGCTTGAAACAGTATCAAGATCCTGATATAGAGAGATTTGGCGAAGATGGATCCTACAATGGCATTTATTAAATGATCCAAACAGTTTTTCCTTTTGTCAATGCTTAAAATTGCTTTTAGAAAGAACACTATAACATTGTGATCATGATGTTTGAAATTCAACGTCACAAGATAAACAAATGAGTTTGGCGGCTCACTTGATCACAATAGTTAAGAAAAGATCACGACGTTATCTTATTCGGAAGTTATGTGAAAAGTTATTTTTTTTTAGTCAAACCTTCTGATAGTTTTTTTATTTTTTTAAATTTGTTATTACAAATTTCTTATTTCTTATTGAAATTGCCGAAACTGATCCGGCAGCCTCCGGTTCTAGTGACTTTCGTATGTTTGAAATGTTAATAGAAAAAATTGATAGAAAGTGGTCTATTTAATCGAGAGCTGTTTAATTTAAAATATTATTCGAAACTACCTGAAAATAGTTTTTTGTAGTGTTTTGTGTTTGTCTATTTCAATTCCATTTAGATACTTTGGTGGCAACTCAACAATCCATACGAAGCTGGCTTAAAAAACTCGAGGAGTGCGCAGCATGATCTATGGAGACAAGTATGCATTTTAATATCTAGGTAGAATATTTATGGCCACGCCAGCTTCGCGGTTCCACAGCTACATTATGTTTCCTCTTTGTCTACGTAATTATTGTGGATTGGCGAATAAACGTTTGTAACTAAATCCTCCGTTGTGGGACATCTATAATATAAAACAGAAAGTCCATATATATGTCTGTCTATGAATTATAGAATGTCTAAAAATTAGTTTGACTGGCCGGTTTAAAAAAGCTAGTTAAATTATATTACTTTACGTTATAATACAAAAGATCAGTCGACGGGATCTGTAATGTCCGAAATGAGGCAATTAGTACAAAAGTTTCAAGAACAAATGCAAGGATGGCACGAGGCTCAACTTCAAAACATATTAGCCAAGACTACCAACATGGGTACATCTCCCAAGTTTTACAGCATTTGATTCTTCGATACAGCTTTGGAGCTTACAGCTTTCGATTACTGGGCCCGATTTACAACCTTTGCTGCTTCTCAGTCCATCCCAGAGAAGAAAATTTTTTTTAATTTTTGCACTTTTAATTTTAAAATTAATTTTTTAATTGCGTTTTTAAATTTTTCTCATTAGCCACAGACGCTGATGTTCAGTTTAATTTAACAAACTGCTGAACTCGTTGGCAAACCAAGAGAATCCAGCCAGAGAGCTCAACACATTCTCCATGGAAAAAATTGTCAACTACACGGAGGACCAGTTCCATCCAAATCGCTTTGTGGTGAGAGAGATACAACTTTTGGTCTAAGATCAACAGGAAACCAGGAGAAAACGTCCTTCGACTTGCTGCATGCATTCGCTCTTAGGCCGTGTGGTTTCACTTCGATCGAGACTTCCCAAGACAATGAGAACAAAATTCACTAGTTTCATAAAAAATGAAGCCATATTGAAGTCCATCTTCTTGGTAAATGATAGTGATCTTATCTTTGCATAGGCTGTAGAAATAGCTGCAGGAATAGAGGATTCCTCCAGAGTGGCCAAGAAAACAGTATGTGCTCAGCAAATGAAACAGTCGCACATGAAATTACAGCAAGAAAAACAGGAAAACCCTTTCAAGCCAAACCCATATCTCAGTCCGAGAAAGTAGTTTGTCTAAGATGTGGACAACCTAACTGTTGTATCCTTACTTTTATTGGTTGTTTATTGTCTACAACTAAACTATAGGAAATATGAGAGATCAACCTGGGAGGGGAATGTTTAACTTAATAAAACATTCTTTAGAGGTAATAACAAAAGTTACTGAATATTGTATTATAATATAATAAATACCTAAACTTAGTTATATAATAATTATCCTAATTATTACATCACTACAACACCTCCCCTCTATATGAACTTATAGTTGAGCTCATCAGTTCAACATGTTGACATGATTCTCTAATCTTGCCTCTGTCGAAAGGCCAGTAAAGTCATACCCTTATGGTTGGCTCTCAAATGGTCCACATTTAAACTTGTTCTCTGCTGTTGGAGAATTATAGGAACTGTTGCTAATAATTCCTTAATTAAAACTCCATTGTTGCTTTCTTGCCAACGCCTTGTTCTTTTGCCATATTTTGCTTCAACTATCTCTTTTCTTTCATCATTCTCCAGAATACTCAATTTTTGCTTTACGATCTTTTGATCGTCCTCTTCTTCTACCTCCTTTATTCGCTAGATCCCCTTTGCCCGATCATCTATCTAATCCCCTTCCCTCCTTTATGGAAAGCTGAAGGTCTAGTGGTGACACTCTTGCTTTGACGTTTTTTGGTCTCACCGCTTTATCTCGCATTGGTGCCATGATCTCGTGATCACTCCTATTTATCCTTGGATCCTCTTTCTCGCCAAGGTTCTTCTCAAACTCTCAGAACTATTCCTCCCTTCTTTTCCTGAGTCACTTGATACATCCTGTTCCATCCTTCTTCAAAGGAAATTTTGTTTTGGTGATGGTGGGTCTCGGTCTTCTTTGCTAGGGAAGTTCCGAGGGTTTCCCAATACCAATTGAACGTCAGTCATGGTGCCGTTTGACCAAGTTTGATCTTTCCAATGACTATGACATTCACAAGATGGACCTCTAATACTCTCTAGGCTGATCTGCAGACTCACAGATAAACTGGATCCATCCTCCTTGTCTCGACAGCCATTTGCTTCAAAGGAATTCTCCATCCAAAGGGCCATGTTCACCATTTGTGTTTCAGGTGCTTCAAAGCACGCTTCTGGTCGAGCCTCTTTCCCGAACCTTTCTTCAAAACTGATATTCACAGAGCTGTCACGAACTAGGTCTACCATCCTCGACCTATTAGTGTTATTTCTTATTTCCTCTGGGAACACCTCCTCCCCAAATTTTTCCTCAAGAACAATGTTCGCTGAACTGACATCGACTACATCCAGCTCTATCGTCGCGTCAGTAGTGCTTAGTTCTTGGAATGTATGTGTAGTCTCACATCTGACATTCTCTGAGTTGACATTGGCCATTACCCCTTCAACTCTCATGTCTATATCTCACCTTCATCATATGATAACATCTCGTCCCACTCCATATCTCCTTCTCCAACGAAATTGAATTGCAAACTGACTCAGCCATAATTATTGAACCGACAGATATATCGTTCAAATACATTCCTGGCTGGTCAGAATTGCCACCCTTCTTGGTAACTGCAGCCGGAACCTCTTCTGAATTAATTGGAGAAGCTGCATCTTCAGCATTTGCTGTCATCTTCCTGTATTGGTCTGGTTTCTGTCTGATGCTTCTAACATCTAAAAGCATCTCAACTTTTGCCATCCAAATGGCATTACTATGCTCAATTTGCTTCAAGACAATACGACTTTTTTCATCACATTCCATGAACATTTTCATGAACATTCCATCATCGTTGATTCTTGGATGTTCATCATCGTCGTCGTAATAAATACCTAAACTTAATTATATAATAATTATCCTAATTACACTACAACACTAACCACACTGCCAAAGCTTGCACGAGAAAAGACCTGTTTTGCAAGTTCTGCAGCAAGAAAGGATACCTTGATGTTGTTTGCCTTAAGAAATCCAAACAGGCCATCAGGACAATAATTCATTCACCAGTTCAAATTGTCTCAGATACAGAACCCCTACTTAAAAAACTAACATTTCCCAGTGGCCAGAAATTCACAATTCTGGTGGACAGTGTAGTCAGAGACAGTTTCTGTTCAAAACAAATTTGGTTAGAACTAGGCCAGCCTCTCTTGAAATCCCGCCGGAACATCTACACGTTTGCGTCAGGGGACCCCATTCCAGTGATGGAAATTTTCAGAATCAAACCAACATCAGAAGAGTCCGGACGTGAAGCACAGATAGAATTCAATGTCACAAACGTTCAAGATCTTAAACTGATGGGAAGTGTTGTGGTGAGAGCCAATCAGAGTGGAGCGCGCCAGAAGACAATAGAATGTCGACTGTAAAGGGCCGCTGGCTACCGCTCGCAATCTCTCTCAGTGACCGTTTATATTAACTTGTTGTCAGTTAATAAACTCGAACGTGTTCTAGTTAGTTCTCTTCTCGATTCGAGCGATATAACAGGAAGGAAGGCACTTCTAGATTCTAGAAATAAAAAAATATAAATTCATAAAAAATTATGTTTAATGCAATCAATCAACAATTTCAAGAATTCAAATCAAGATTAGGGGTCTTCCGTTAATTATGTCAACAGATTTAAGATCATTTTTGACCCCCTCCCTCCTCTTGTCAACAACTGTCAAACTTCTAGAGACCTATCAAAATTATGTCAAATTTGACATCCCCCATAAATATATTTTGTTTTACAATTTTTAATTTGTACCTTGTAACACTTTGAATTTGTGATTATTTTATTTAAAAAAAAAATGTTAAACTGAATATTATTGCAAATTTGTTTAATGTCAACTTCTATAATTTTCCTACGGCAGAGTCAAATGTTCTTCTATTGTAATAATAGGCATAGTATCGGATTCAACATTTCATCATTTTGTTGAACTGGTAAACCAGACAAATCAACATCATTTTCATCTAACCATTCAGCACATAAAATATTAGATAATTGCCATCAGCTCTTTCTGTCATTTGGCAGTTACTCGAATTGGCTGAATGGTTTTTTTGTTGATAAACAGATGTTAAATTGTTATGTCCATGATCGCACTGTCGGTGTTGCTGATCATGTTTCGTTAACATGACTTGTGATTAGGGCCGCCGACAGAAATTTCGGTCTTCTAGGCAGTGCCTAGTAGGTACAGCGGCCCTGGGCCCATATGTTATGGCAATTTGGTAATGGAAAATTTAAAAAAAAAGATCGTGTTTGTAAAATTTCAATATTTTAAAACCTTGGCAGGCCTCTAAAATTTACTGGGCCCTTAGGCACTTGCTCCCCTCCTCTCGGCGGCCCTGCTTGTGAATCAACATAGAGGTTACGGATTTATAGATTTTGCAAATCCGTTCAAGCAGTGACGACTGAACTGAAGGACTAACAATAATGTTATAAATCCATGTTAAAATTTAGATTTTTATCATAAAAAATAACATTGTTGACGACAATTAATCCTAAACTCCCCCCTACCCCTTGTCAAGAATTGTCAAACTTTTTCCAGCCCCCTCTCTCCCCTATTTTGTTGAAATAATTTATGGACGGCCCCTTACAGGGAAACAATTGTATGTTTTTAATAAGCCCGTTGTTTGAAAAAAAAACAATTAAGCGGCAGAAAACGCAACATAAGATGTATCGATTTGTTTAAAAATCATTTCTTTCACTAGCTTGAACAAAGAAATCCTTTTCGAAGATGTTCAAGAATATATTTAATTATTACATATAAATAAAATTCTTGTTTAAATGATGACGAAAACATATTCGTAGCGTGACTTAATTCTGAAAACGACTGGCCATCTCATTAGCCTTCAGTCAACAGGTGCGATTTATGAGGATATTATTAGTCTATGAAAATGTTATTCAGGTCAAGAGGCTTGGTCTCTCTTGCTAAGAAAGTGGTTAAAGAACTACAAAATTTTCATCAAGGACCCATATTTTGTAACTCATCATTAATTTGCTTGCAAAGCCAAGGAGAAAGGAGAGCAATAAGTGACTGAATAATTGCTTTGATAAACTGAGCAGTGAAGCCACGAATTTTGATTTCTATTTAACTAATAAATCTCTTGGATACTGTGAATCTCTTTATGTTCCTCTCAATATGTGTGCGTGATGGTTCGATTTAAGACCCAAATCGTGTTTTGAGAATGTAGAGGAAGGTAGGGTAAAAACGGAATACCGGGGCAATATGGGAAATCGCTAAAAAAAAAACACTCAGAGCATCAAATCATCCCAGCAGTGATAATATGTTTTTATATCATGTGAAAAGATCTTATTGACATTATTTTTGATTGTAAGGCATTTCGGACAGTGCCCTAACAACAAGTATTATAATATTAGAATAATATTTAGAGTGCGTTTAAAATTAATTTTAAATATTTAGGTGACAAATTGCAAAATTGACATAGAAATCAATTAAAATTCACCCGATAAAGATTTATGAATGCAAATTATATTAAAAATACAATTAATTATAGAATGTAGAACATTAGCTATAACTTCAGATTTTGTTTCAATCCTCACTTTTATCATAAAAACCAAAATTTAGAATAACGAGACAGGTATATGGAAAGATAGATTATATAGTTTGAACTTTTCAAAAAATTACCTTTAAGAATATGTATTAATTATAGTCTAAATACAATTAAAAGCGCCGAAAGTGAATTTTGTATGTTTAAATACAAAATCCCGAAAATCGCAAACAATCTAATTTCATTCACCAGATAAAGATTATATTATAATATTAGAATAATTTTATAATTAGTTATATTAATAATAACTACTGGAAATACTTCACAATATTTCAAATATTTTATAGCATTAAGTCATATCACTTGAAATGTTAATAAAAATAAAATATTAGATATAAAATCTTAGCTAAATTTCTGCGTACTACGAAATATTTGCAATACCATAAAATATTTGTTATGGTTATATCTTTATCCAGTGAATTTTAATGGATTTGTATGCTATTTTAGACATTTTTCACTTAAAGATGCAACTGAGGATGAATTCTGGGCTGGCTTTTGTACCTGTGTCCGACATGGTTCCATCGTTTGAGCAGCTGCTGAATTTTCTTCTTGAAAATTCCCAACCAAAAAAAATTTCCAGTATCAATGACGATGGGAACGGCAACAACAGGATTCTTGCAAAGTTCGTTACATTTGGGTGTTTAGGTTCTGGCTCATCATAAAGCATGCCATCGTTCCTTTCACATTGAATAAAATTTTAAATGACTCATCATTTAGCATTTCTGAGAGTTCTTCTTGCATTGAAACACCTGACAAATCCACTAGCAATGGCTGCATCACCAATGCTGGAAAATTAACTTCTTTTAAATCAGAAAATCTTTCTTTCAAATCAAGGCAAATAACAAAAAATCTTTGCTTTTGCATCAGCAAAATCGTTCCTTGAAGTTGTTTATTCAACATATTCAGTTTTATAAACTGTATTGACGCACCACGTTTGTTGGAAAGTTGAAGGTGAATCATGCTACCGATGTAAAAGTGCAAGTGCAGATTCTCAAATTTCCCCCTAAAAAATAAAATTGTCCCCCCTGTGGGGCACGAGCCCAACATTAGGAACACTTCTCTACACTCAATTCGACTAATTTGTAGTCGGCATATCTTTAAGAGCACTGATTTTTTTACAATCACTTTTGACTGAATTATTTTTACAAACCCAAATTTGGCTATATTATAATATTATTTGAAGTAGAAGGTTTACCAAATTTGGATTTTTTTTTTATAATCTGATGATAATTTCTAGAGATATGCATTAAAATCGTTTTTTCATATAATGTCATATCCTTAAATTTCCAATAATTTGGGGCAATAATAATGATTTAAAGTCATATTATTGATTCAAATAAAATATCAATATAATGTACTGTGTCTGGTCTTTTCTATTATTTCAATACGTCTTGATTTCATTGGTGCCATCAATTGTCTTTTTGAAAGGCTTTCCAGGCTTCAATTATCACCTCTTTCAACTTCATAACAGTTAAAATATTATTTTATTTTTACATTATGATAAGCCTGCCATGTCATAGAATCCCAAATATTTTCTACAGGATTTAAGTTCGGAGAAGACGCTGGCCATTCCATGATACTCACATTTGTTTACAGGAAGAATGTCATCGTATCCCTTGCATTGTATTCGGTGCAAAAGATGGTGGCCGTTAATAAGGTAACCGCTTGCGGATATCTCGAACAGTTTGATATGTGCGTTATAATGGTTTTAATAATGGTTTTCCTATTCTATTGGGAAACCCTCTTACATGAAGTACTACGGCCCTCAATCCAGGTGCGTTCCTGACACCATTTTTAAGAAACTGGACAGGAGACACGTACTAGTGAAATCGGTTCCGCAGGGGCTGATATGGAAGATACATTTGGAGCAGATTCGTCCCAGTTACGGGGCAGATCAGGATAATGATCCAGGCGATTTAAATTTCAATAGGCCCTCAAGACCAACGTCGAAGAACGGACCCTGCCTAGGAGATCAGAACGATTACAACAAACGTTTGCTCACAAACATTAGCTTTTTATTTCATAATTTGTTAGGTTGCAAGTCAAATTCAGCTTTAAAGTTTGTGAAAATGGCTGATATTGCTAAGTTTCTGGAAATGTTTTAACAACAAATAGAGACTTTAGTTCGTTCAATTGTCGCGAACTCTACGACCATCCCGAATTTCATACCTTTCGAACCTAGTAAAGAATTGTGGAACGATTACATGAGTCATTTCCAAACCTTTTATAGAAGTAAATTCAATCCCGCCTTCAAAAATTACACAGGTTGTCCTCACAAATCAGTCTGCTTCAATTTACAAGCTCTTACAAACTGCGGCTTCACAAAAGCCAATTCCATGCGAATTGGACTTCTCGGAAATTCAAGCAGTGATGATTCAAAATTTCAATCCCAAAAGATTAATTGTGAGAGAAAGGTTTTGGACTGAGCTGAAAAGCCAACCAGAGACTATTGAAGAACTCGCGGCGAAAATTCCAACAGCCGCCTCTACGTGTGATTTTCCTAGTATTGAGGATACACTCAATGAAGCCTTGATAACAAGATTTATGTGTTCGGTGTATAACGAGGCTGTTCTCAAGTCGCTTTTCAAAATCCCAGAAGACGAACTAACTTTCAATCGGGCAGTTGAAATCGCTACTGAAGTGGAAAAATCTGCTAAAGTCACCAAAGCCACAGTACACGGCATACCGGACCCTGAAATTTTAGCAAAAACCTTTGCCCAGCAGCAATGCTAATATATCCTCAGATTCATAAACCTCAAACAGCAACTCATTCCGACAACAGTACTTAGTACTTAGAAACTCCTACCACGGAGCGTACCGACAGGGAATCATCAGAGGAGTGCCCCCGTCACCGAACGTTTCGGCCCAAACTCCTTACGTTCTCGGGGAGTGGGCCACACCCGTTTGATCAGGCGGGTGTCCCTGCCGGTTATTACCCTAGGTTTACCCATCTTCTGAGCATCGCCCATTATATGGTTATCGACTAAAGACCCGCCTCGACCTTTACACATCGACACCATATAATGCAAACTGAGCGTTATATTTTCTTTGTAGCGGTCGCCTTCACTTTGAAAATTACGACCGCGCGCATATGTCGCATCAAACGCTCATTCGCGTTCTACGTCCTTTGCCAATGCGCGCGCCATCACTTCAACATCCAAAACGCACAATTTCATTTCCTCGAGGGAACTTGATCCTAGCTCGTGGAAGGTCTTCCGTGAGGCNCATCACTTCAACATCCAAAACGCACAATTTCATTTCCTCGAGGGAACTTGATCCTAGCTCGTGGAAGGTCTTCCGTGAGGCCGGAAACTCGAACGCACTCGGAACTGTGGTGTGAATCCGGTCCGGTTCCGATCGGCGTTTTACCTGAGTGCACAGCTGCACCAGAACGCTGTTTCTCCACCTCCCCTTCGCATTTAGCTTTGCCTGGTGAATCTTGTCCCCTCTCAGACTGAAGCCATCTGCAATACTCCCACCTGCTCACTGACATGCCATTCTCCAAAGCGTATCCAAAAGTCATGAATCAGATGGAAATCCGGCAGTTAATCGTAGGGTCTTTGATGGATCCGTCATCCTCCCCGTCCTTTCGGCAGAGACCCGGGGGGCATAATCCTTTTTCCGAATTGCCAGCAATTGAACTTTATCGCGATGGGTTGCTAGCCCAATCGCGAAACTCGTCTCTCCGAGCCGTCACCTGTCTGTCCAGGTCGTCACCCGTCTGTCCAGGTTGTCACCAGTCTTTCCCGGTNTCGCGAAACTCGTCTCTCCGAGCCGTCACCTGTCTGTCCAGGTCGTCACCCGTCTGTCCAGGTTGTCACCAGTCTTTCCCGGTTGTCACCCGGTCTATTCCCGAGTGCCAAATGGCCAATGCCTCGGCGAAGTACTTAGAAATTCCTACCACGGAGCGTACCGACAGGGAATCATCAGAGGAGTGCCCCGTCACCGAACGTTTCGGCCCAAACTCCTTACGTTCTCGGGGAGTGGGCCACACCCGTTTGATCAGGCGGGTGTCCCTGTCGGTTATAATATATCGGCTAATATATCCTCAGATTTCATAAACCTCAAACAGCAACTCATTCTTGATTTAGACCATTCCGACAACATATCTTATAGAGGCCCATGAAATAGTGGATGCACTTGGCAAATGTGGGAACTCCTCAACAGGCCCCGATGGCATACACTCGACCTGGAAAAAGCCTTTGACATGGTGTAAAGAGAAGGAATAAACGCAAAATTATACGATTTAGGCATCAAAGAGAAAATGCTACGTTGGATTAACGACTTCTTGCAGGATAGATCAATGTATCGAGTCGGAGTCGGAGCGATTCTTGCAAATCCACAGACCCTCCACAATGGCACATCCCAAGGCAGCGTTCTAAGCCCTTTGATGTTCATCGTGATGCTCGACGGACCCAAGGAATGAGAGAAAGTTGTCTACGTATGCTGACGTCATAGCCCTCTGGACAACTGGGAGAAAACTAACTGCCATGACTTCCAGAATGCAAAAACAGCTCGACCTTATGGATATGTTTTTATCCGACAATGGTTTTCGAATTTCTGTACAAAAATCCTATTCAGTTTTATTCCACAGAAACAAATCATGCCTGGATGACTCCAGGACAACTTTCCGCATAGCTGGAGAACAAATCCCAATGACCATATCTGTTGCAGTTTCCTAGGAATAATCTTAGATGAGATGAGTGGGAAAGCTCAAACGACAGCAGTTCAGGTCAGATGCAGGAAGCGCCACAATGGGATGCGAGATATTGCCGGAAAATCCTTGGGAGCCAGCAAAGCCTGCCTACTTCAGCTCTACAGAGCCACCATCAGATCCATTCTGGATTATGGGAGCGAAGCTACGAGATGGTATCTAGACTCGTGCCTGATAACGTTCAAAAAGGCATTACAAGATCATTGGATGCTGAAGTGAAAAGAGCCCCCTGAACACTGAAGTGTCCGGTTATCGACACCTCCGCCCTGACAATAGAGGCCGACAATCCTCTCAGGATGTTGGTTGCTAGGGAGAAGATCGAAAAAGTCAGGGTCTCTTGCTTGCTATGCTACACTGACACATCCAAAATCCAAGACAAGGCAGGAATAGGCATCTTCATCCCTAAGGATTGGAGCTTAGTGTCATAGCTTCACCTGAAAGTAGAACTAGCAGCCATTGAGGATTGATTGCTGCTAAAAAAAAAACCTCCTACCAGGGAGAGGACCCAAGCATTGATATTTTAGGCGATTCGCTTAGCTCCATCCAATGTCTAAGCAATCGAAACAATGCCTATCATGAAATTCATAGTATTCTCTCTATGATTTCAGAATTCAAGGACCAAGGCTAGCAAATCATTCTTGTATTGGTACCTGCTCACATGGGTGTCCCTGGAAACGAAAAAGCCGACTTTCTGGCATAGAATGTGACAACCAAAGGCCAGATAGACCGCCAAATCCCAGCAACTATCAAGGACGCACGGATGTTTGTCGCCCGGGCCATAGAAGACGACTAGCAGAGAAGTTGGGATTGCTCCCCTGACAGCCATCACCATGAGTTACAGAAACGGGTATGGACCAGGAACTTCTTCCAATGCGTCCCTAGGAAGAAGGAGGTACTCATTTCCAGACTCCGGCTTGGAAGATGTCATCTTAATCGATACCTGTTCAAAATGAAGCTGAAAGACAGTGGAAAATGCCAGACATGTCCACTAAAATAGGAAACGGTCAGACACTTCCTTTTGAAACTCCTCAGACATCACATAAGGTCGAAGCTTCAAAAACAGTCAGTGGATTGAGGACTATGCTCAGCAGTTCTGCTAACACAGATATCATATACCGCTGGGTTCATGAAAAAAGAAAGAATCTGTTGTAAAGGAAAGTCTTCCGCCTTTCGAAGAATGGTGGTCACGTTACATCTACCTAGAAAGCGGTTCTCAACCTTTTTAGTGCCGCGACCCCTCGAGGGCCTTTACCATGCTGTGGCGATCCCCAATATGTCCTATTTAAGCCACGTAAAAAGGTTACAAACACTTTACAGTTCCCGATGATATATCAAAATAGAAAATATTAATTTTATCATGGGTGGAAGCAGTTGGATGTCAGCTGAACAGAAAGATGAAAATTTCAGACTTCAACATATAAACTTTCCTTCTTAAAATTATTGCAATGCAATTAAATAAAAATGTTCATGTTTATTCTACATTTTTATAAGATTCAAAATACTACAGAACGAAATGCGTGAATGGACCTCGATAACTCACATCTTAAGTGCAAAAGAACTTTCTTGAAGCTTTCAGAGAAAATTTCAACAAATCAAATTATAACAAGCATCTATGTAAATAAACTAACTGTCTGCAACTACTTCCATAGTTCTAGAAAATAAAAAAAAATGAGACGATTGAAGATCTTGAATATAAAAAAAAAATCAAAGAAGTGCACGTGAAGTGCACCAAGGGCAAATGAAATGACCATTTTCAGATCTGGTTTGAACCAAACTATTTTAATCTGGATGGAACTGAAATCCTTCAGATACTAATGCTATTTCCATAACTTAAATGAGGAAATTGAGTCGAGTTTTTAGTCTTTGAAAAGAAGACAAAACTCTTCAAATTACGCTGAAATATAGGTACTTGTCTCCATTTGCCATGTAAAAAAAATTTGGTGACCGCTTTGACTGTAAATAAAGATGTACAGAAAGTTTTTCCAGCTATTTTCCCGTTTGGACTTGCATCTCCCTTGGTGATGCATCCGCTTTCTCCATCTCCTTTCTTCAACCCATCCAAAATAATCTGAAGTGGCCTTAATAATCCAAGGCCAATTCGCTTGACAGTGCACAGGTTTAGAAGTTTGCTAAATGTACCAAAAATCTTTTTTTTTAATTATTAAATTTTTAATGTCTCCAGCGACCGGCAAAACGTCGCGACCCACATGTTGAGAACCGCTGACCTAGAATTACATTCCCAAATTGCTCATGATGAGTAAACACACGAATGCTATAGTGACGCAGACTTTGGATGATGTACTGCAACCGGACGTTCAGCTTCTGGGTAAAACCGCCGAATCTGCCTTAATCAATATTCATAACAAAATGAACTACTCCCATCAAAATAAACTCCGCCCACTAAATGATTAAAGTAAATTTTTCCAGTTTATAAATAAAGAAACAAATAAAACAAAAAAAATAAATTAAAAATAATAATAAATAGTATTAGCAACAGTCGTAATGCGTCGTGTTCGCAACCCAGTCTGTACCGCCAGGGAGCGTCCTCGGGTAGTGGTGCTCTACATTTGTGGTAGATCGATTAAAAATTGTTTTCACGTCCAGTTCGGACACATAAGGAACTCGAAAGATCGGATAAATACAAATGCGTGATATGCGCACAGTGCTTGTATCGGTAATTGGGATAACTGTTTTGAGCTCTTGAAGTGCGTGTTTTCGATTTTTTCTCGAGTTTTTGACGAAAGATTATTGCAATTTGATGAACAAAGCTTCAAAAACTTAATATGTAGGGCTCTACTTGAAATCCCATAGAAATGCTGTTGGAATTGTTTGCTAGCAAAATATACTGTCGTAACCCTAGTGACAAAATTAATTTGTGTAATTAATTTTACGGCTATATTTAGAATATTTGTGGAGCAAATAATTAAGGTCCTGGCCACCTCACATCAGATCTCACTAAGTCCCAGAAGATTCGACTCCGATATTCCTTTTCAGCGAATATTCACGAAAGTGATCGTTACACAATAACTGGCAACAGGGATTCTATAAGTGTGGTATTTGCAGGCAATACCACCCAGATATCAACTGAATATTTACTGAATAGAACCAACTATATATTCGGCATAAATTAAACTTAAAGCATTGCAATAAACGACGGGGCTTAATTTATTGGCAAGTAGTATTCTAGCGCTCAATAATTGTGTCAGTGAAAATCAAAGTTTGATTATTATCACTACATCAACAATAAAATTTTAAAAAAGTACACAAGTATAATATGATCAAAATCCACAACTAAAAAACAGTTATCAAAATCAAAAATACTCATAAAGATCACTCCAGTCAATCAACTTTAAACAACTCTCTTCCTGGCTCAACCACTTCAGCAGAATTCGGTTTATAGACATTTGTTCCACCCCAAAAGTAACCAACAAATGCGTTACCCAGAAGTGGTAAAAATACTATGCCTGGACAAAAGAGATTTGACTCTCCCAAGAAGAGCCAAAAATACCAGTAACCAAGTTGAAGTGAGTATGTCTGAAAAATTGGTTAACATTCATAGGACATTTGTGTGTTACTGAAACTTTATAAATTTGATAACAAATAAATAATAGCAATTAGAAAGCTTCCATGATTTAAAAAAAAAAGTTTGTATAGCATAGACATTTGAAGAATGTCATGCAGATTTCTGGATGATGACTTCAGTGAAACCAGCACACTAACAAATGATGGTCTCCCATTGTTGCAATTCATGCCATGTACTGCCTCCTCAGAGCGTGTGCAACTTCAGCTAACCAGTTTCGTTGAGGTCCAAGGGTCCCCCTAACGAGCAATGTGGTATAGGTTGATACAATCTATTCCAAGTTCCCCATTTTTTCAAAGGTTCAGCACATAGCCAAAAAATTTAACTCTTGCATCCACAACTACCTTTATTGCATGGAACAATATATAATCTGTGGACACTCACAAAACTTATAAATCACCTCGTTCATCTTAACAATTCCCTACAACTAAGTTAGCATACTTTTATTTGTATTTAGCCAATCTTTCGAGTGCCTTATGTAACCAAATAGGATGTGAAAGCATTTTTTTAAATAGCTCTATCATTTATATAGCACCCCACTAGCAGGAGTAGCCATCATGTAGTTAGAAACTTGGGGCTCAATGTTCCCTCTAAGCTGTGCCAGCACATATTTTTAAACCCCAGTGCACACTTTTCTGAAGTGGTGCAGTTAACATTTAAAAAAAAAAATAATTGTAAAAATGTATTTTCATAAATTTTATGAGTTTTATGACTGCTACTCAATTGCCAAAACTTCATTGTTGTATAACTGATCAATTTTATTTTATTGCACCTCTATGTTGAAGCATAAAGCAAAGGGTTAAACTTTTGAAACTCTTCCAAGCAAACGCAAGATATCTTCAAAAAGGAATGGCTTATTTTTCAAGTAAAAACTATCTGAGAAAGATCTTGTTGTGACAAGCAGCAGGACATAATTTGCAAAGAGAAGGGAGTCACTGCAGATCAGACCACAGTGAAGAAGTGGACTGATTGGAATGTGGACTACCTTAAACATCATGTTACTCATAAATGCCACTTACATTCAGCTGAAAAATTAAAGAATTTGTTCTATTCTAAGAACAACTTTGATGGAAACTCAAGATATTCAAAATGAGAGATTAGAAATGTCCACTAGAAAAGAATAAATCATGCCCTGCCCTGATGATGTAAAAATAGTAATTGATAATGTTTTAGTGGCTTGAATTTATTGAAGGCATAAATTCAGTTAAGTCAGAGCTTTTTGAAGAATTAAGTGATTCAACTTTTCACACACTTATTGTTGATGAAACTATAGAATATAAGTGTCCAAGATCTCGATCCATTATATTAAATTTAGAAAATTTAACGAAGCTACCTATAGTTTTTGCTGGTATAATTAAGTTAGTCACAAGTGACAGTCCTGCCATAGTTTCAGCAATACAACAGTTTTATCAAGATAATAATTTAGATATCAACAGTGATTGGAAAAATAATGTTGCAGTTTTTTTGCTTCTTAAGCTCAAATTTTTTGACACATATTTTACTCAGAGGAAACATTGCTGGGGTTTATCTGGACACATCATTGACAATAAATCAGGATGCCAGTTGCTACACTAAGCTTCATGTCCTCAAGGAAGCAAAACTATTTGATCTAAATGAAATTTTTAACTTGCTCAGTGCTCAACTCATCCTCACAAAACTTGACTTGTTACTAATGTAAGTCAATCTTGGTCAAAGCCAGTTGGCAGGTTCTCAACATCTATTATGCAGTCTTGAACATGGCTATGAGCCTTAAGAGGTTTATATATATAATATATATATATGTATATATATAGGAAGATTTTCAGACCTAAAGTCCCTCATGAAGAACCTACATTGGTTGAAAATTCCTGGTAGAATTATATTCAAAATTGCACTCATAATTTACAAGGCTGCTTTATATGTTAGATACATTAGGATGCATTTGCACCCCCAGAGACCTTGAGGCAATGGCAGTGAAACCTTTTTCATCCTATCGGCATCATTGCACACCTTAATCAGATAGATACAAATAAAATAAATTGACAACTGATATTGCCATCAAATGAAACAATGCCCCCATAAATTTATGATATTTCCAACTTTGAGGAAATAAGACCATAGAATTATTGTTCACTAACCACAATATGAATGAGCAAGACTGCCCTCTTATCTCTTTCATGAAGAAATCCTGGAGCAAGCAGGGTGTTCATACTGCTGCCAATATATAGAGAACCAACACTCCTAACTAAATGTAGAGACACTTTATTGCCAGACATTTTGAACTGTAAGCAGCATTTACATCATTTTAAATCATTAATTATGAAGTAAATCAAATGTAAAGCACTCACCAAATATTGCAAAATTTGACTAGGGAATGCAATAAAAGCAATTCCTAGTGCAAAAACTAGCATGGCTTCAAGTTTAAGATGATTATTTAAGCAGATATTGTGTTGAGGAAAGGAATTGAAGTCAAAGCTTTTAGCCAAATGTAACAAATTTCCCAAAAACCACAAAAATGTTGGCAAAATCCCAAGGAAAAACATCTATTTTATGATTACAAAGGTGAGGTAATAAAGACCTTGTATATGATGACAATGTGGATAACAAAATATGATAACATACTTGGTTAGAAAAGTTTAATTGCTTTGAACCATTGGATGTCTTTGTTATTAGGAGAGACTTGGTTCCAAAGAATACAATACTTTGTAAAATAACTAGGCATAGACTTGTCTAAAAGTAAACTTCAAGTTTATAATACAATATTTTAACAAGCATAATGGAAACAAGTACAAAAGCTCTTGACTGTAAAACTGCAATGACAATAGTCCCATCTCTAGTTTCTCTAGTAATTAACCAAATGAGTCCATTACAAAGTAATGTTAATCCAAAGAACCGTGCTAGATCAACTTCCACATTTGTCATTTGGCCAATAGTCTTGGAAATTTGAACAATAGAGTGAACAACAATGAGTGACAAGAGTTAGAAAAACAATTCTAGATAAAAATCCAAACATCATGAAAGATCAAAGTAAAATTACTAATTCTGGTAACCTCCTGTCACACAGAAGAGATACTAAAATCAGACCTCATAATAAAAGTTGTGGCTCACTTCAATGGACAGGATTTGTTTTGGAAATACAATAAATGCCAATCCTGATACGCACATCATGAGAGATTCCGTGGCAATCCACGTCTTTCTCTGTCCAAAAACAGCTAAAATTAAAAAGGCTAGTAGCATCGAAAGAATCATCAGACTTTCATTCAACTTGTACTTCTCCATCCAATTCTCCATGTCAACAAGTGAAACCGTAAGCGGTGGCACAAAGACAATGAAAGCCATAAAACATTTTATGTAAAAGCAGTCCTGTGTTCATAGTCACAATATATATAACATAATATACAATGTACATATTTAATTATTTATTTACAATACAATGGCTCAATATTTATGTTTAAACATGATTTAACGATAACGATAACGATACAGAGTTTGATTAGAGTGGCGTATGTTCAACAGAACTTAAAGACCACAAAATTTGTTTTGTTAAAATAAGCTTGCCAGACAAGAGAGATCGTTTCTTCAACTGGTCACTTACTCATGGGAAGCATGCAGTCAGATCTCTATGGCGGGTGCCATAAAAATCGGCACTTTTCAATATCTAATAACTAGTTTTCAGATTCATCAATTTCAATGATTAATGTCCCCGAATTTAAGTACATTTTTCTACTTTACTTTACTTAACGCATGTATAGGGAATTAGCGATGTAGTTTGTAGTTCTAATAAATAATCATCTTTCGAGATGCCAAAACTCAAACTTGAATCAGCACTGACAATTTGGCGAACATCGGAAATTTCCAAAACTTTAGTTTAAAAAGATAAAGTTCATCACTGGCGGCGATTCAACAGCAAACAGCACCAGAGGAAGTGGATGTGACAATTGTGGAGGGATGCATCTTCCAAGGAAATTCCCAGCTACGGAAAGTAGTGCTCGTCAAGTGGCTAGCTGAACCACGGTTTTTCTGAAGAACATCAGGGTCATCATGGAACATCACGTAGTAGGAAATAACCGGCATGGACAACCGACTGATCAAACGGGTGTGGCCCAACCCATGAGAACGTAAATATGGCCGAAACATTCGGTCGTACTCCTCTGATGATTTAGGATGCCAGGCTAAAATTACTGTTAAGAGGCACCGTTGAAATGTCACGGGAGCAGCACTTTAATAGCTAATAGGCTTTAATAGCTAGATTGACATAGGTGGTCACCTTTCCAATTCACTATCATATACCGACCTAGTTCTTCGTTGTCTGAAAGCCTTTCAGACAGCATTTAAACAAGAAGAACCTAAAATCAGTTCTGATCCTCATGTGGGTCTCTTGCTGTATCGCAATCGTTCCAATCAATGGAATAAATTGAACTTATCTATATAAATTCAAAGTGTTTGCAAATTTTTTCCACGGCCGAAGTGAGACAATAAACTTATTTCCGGATAACAGCTAACTTGATGGTTACTGGAGCATTAATTACAATTAACGTTTCCACTGGTTGGTCTTTGCGAATTTAGTGCAGCGTGGCAGCGATTATTAACAGGAGGTGCTTCTATCATAATTTGATTTGAACGATGTATTATTAAATTTCGTATGGAAAGTACTAAAGTTGTCAGCATATTCGGATATTCTGCGTCGATAATTATCTATATATACATCCTTACGTAATCGTAAATCAAGCATTCTCAATGATAGTAAAAATTTGCATCACTCTATAGTAATCTATTTTTGCTTGACGATTCTCGAAATAAAATTAAGGTAATTTACATCTTTTAACACTAAATTTATTAAATAAATGGGTATTTACCCATGATGCAAACTGAGTTGTTATATTTTCATTGTGAAGCCTTTGAAGCATCTCCCTGAAGCACAATGATTTAAAAATGTTAAAACAGATAAGTTTGCAACAACATACTTAATCTTGTCATAAGCAACATTGTGGGTTGATGATCATTGAACTTTTTCAAAGTTTTTCTTC
>MPNW01001151.1:7677-27677 GCA_011800805.1 Hirudo medicinalis
TAATAATAATAATAATAATAATAATAATAATAATAATAATAATAATAATAATATTAATAATAATAATAATAATAATAATATTAATAATAAACATTACTATAATAATTATTATTTCTATGGTTATTATTATTATTATTATTATTATTAATATCGTCAGCATCATAATATCATCATCATTATCAACAACAATCGGAATGTTGTGGAAAACAAAGCGATAATTCTCGACAAAAAAAGAAGCAAAAATCAATTATTTCGATTTTTACAGTTTTTACAGAGTTGGAAAAAGTACGTTTGTCTGGAATGAAGGATGATGACGATGACGACGAGTATGATGATGATGACGACGACGACGACGACGATGATGATGAAGACGAGGATGATGTTCGTAATGAACGTGTCTGGATTGATGATGGCGATGAGATCAACTGATGATTCAGAGTGAATCACGAGAATTTCAGGACCGGCGAAGAATTTATAAATTTCTTTCCCGATTCTTTTATCTGCTCTCCGTCATCTCTTCATTTATTTTTCCATCCCTTATCACTTTAATCTCATTCAGTGCTGCATTTAGCAGTTGTCCATGAACTGTTTGTTTCGAATTTGATTTTAAAAACCGTGAAAAGTAGTTTCATTATTATCGTGTTGTCAGCAAGAACATTTCAAAGTGCAAGTTACATTGTTTACAATGACATGAGTTAGGTTTCAGTGTTTACACTGATATTCAATACTTTTCATTGTTTACGAAGATTTTGAGTGAATCACTTCTCAATTTTCATGTGGTCAGCAACTTTTCAGAATTTTCAGAAACATTTGAAATTAAAAAAATTGACTGAATTCACCTCAATGTAAAATCTATTTGGACAAATGCATCCAAATCCATCCATCCATCCATCCATCTATCCATCCATCCGCCCATCCATCCACCTATTTTCACTTCACAACTTCCCATCCTTTCCGAGAACGTCTGCAGCAAGTTTTTCCCTCCACTACAAAGTTCAAAAGTTCAAACGAGATGTTAAGCAAAGGTCAAAGGTCACCGAAGGTTCTCACATCTCCGAATGTGTCACCAAGGAATGTGTCTTGCTACCTTTGCGATGCTGACGTCACAGAACTTCAGTCGCCAACGTAAGCAGAATTCAGGATCGATCGATGGATGGATTCAAAACACTGCAGATGGAATGTGCAGACTTTATTTTATTTATGGCCATTTTTTCTCTCGACATTTTAGATTTTATTCATTCAAAATTTTAATGTTTTAATTTTTATGACTAGGGACGAGGGATGAAAGAAATTCGGATTCATTGGGAAGAAGTTGCTGGAAGCGGTAAACAAAACAACCCTAAAAATTGCTGAAAAACTCCGATAAAAAAAAGCAAAATGTCAGACGACCGAGGAAGCAGCAGCGCGTTTCTCTTCGATTTGTTGCAGAAATTTTGTTGTGATTCAGAAGTTTGGCGATGTTGTTGTTGCTGTTGATTGATTCACTCAGGTTGATCGCAGCGCGAGAGCAACTTTGTCTATAAAAGCGGACTCTCGAGCTGCCGAGACTTTAAGACAACCGCTACAAGAGATTTCAAAATTCAGGATAGTTTAGTTTAATCTCCAGTCGGCCTATAAATTGTAACTTGCACCGAAAGAAACTTCTACGTAAGCGAAACATTTGGTGAGTAGTTTGTGGGATATTTGTTTGTATTTGCTATTTTTGTTTTTCTTTGTTATTATTCGTTTTTATTTATGTTATTATTGTTTATTTGTGTTATTCTTCTTTTCAATTATTTTAAAAGCCTGTCGCTATTTTATCGGTAATTTTCAGATAACAAGAAAGCAAATAGAATGATGTACGCATCGCCATTCACAAGTCAACAACAACAACAACAACATCCAACGATGAACGGAAACTCGACAAAATCAAGCGGAGACAAAATGTCCTACAAGGAACGATTTCAGAGCAACTTCAACAAGTTCGCTTCGCCGTCCGAGCCGCCAAAGCTTCAGAAAAGCAGCACAAGCGACACTGGCGCAACCACCAACACCGACACCAATTACATATGCGCCAACAACAATAACAACAACGAATCAAACGGAAACTCACACCTGTTCTATCTCTTCGACAAAGCCCAGGGAATCACTCCAGAATCTACCACACTTGCCACACTCGACGGCGGCAAAACCACCAGCAACGGCCACCACAAGGGCGACAGCAGCTCCTGCAGCAAGTACCTCACAGATCCTCAATCCGCTCTCAGAAATCAGTCTCAACCAGCCTCTCCTAGAGAAGGAATTCAAAGAGGATCGACATCCACTGCGTCAGAAGAAGGAGGCTCCATCAGTGAAAGGGCAGTTCCGGCCACCCCTGACTTCCTCAAGGGCAACCCTCTCTCTTCATTGAGCATCAACAACGAAACTCCAAATCTCCCCAGACAGCCAATGAGGACTCCTTACAAAACAGTCAGTCACTTTCGGACGATTCGTGATTATTTAATTAATTTTATGACTCATCATCATTATCATAATTAATTTAATTTGAATTTATGAATTTCCATCAATTTCCATCCATTTTAATAAAATAAATAAAAATACAGTTAATCAATACAGTCCATTATTATAAATATATTTTTATTAAATATATTTAATAAAAGTTCCACTTCAGCCGGACAGAGAGCAGGAGCAGTATCAAATCATCCGGTCCAGGCCTGCCTCAGAGACTTCCAGTCCTGCCAAGACAAGATCTTCAGTCGACGATGGAAGAAGAAAACCAGAATCAACGAGCGATGAGTACTACCCTTGTCGCCCCAGTTTCGAGCAGACGAGAAGGCACTGGGTTTACACCCCCAAAATGTTCAATGCCCATGAGGACAGCAAACCTGTGGAAAGGCAGAGGCACCCAGGGTTCGTTTTGGTTACATCCTTAGAAGTGCTTGCTTGATTCTAAAGCCTTGATTGCAAATATAGTTGTAAGAAAGTCAGTCCAGGATGCAGGCCAACTCAGAGGGTTACGCTCCTGCGATGAGATGATGAAAGCCACATTCGTGCGTGTTGCCATGCTTGCACCGCCACAAGCGCCCTTGGGAAGGAGCGCTATATAAATGGCTAAGAAAGAGCGCTCATGGGAGCACGGATTCGAGCCCATTCCCAATCATCTAGTTACGTATGTTCATAAAAACAACAACAACAACAACAATTGCCCCTGAATTGCAATCTCTGACGTTTTCTCGCTCAAGAAATTGGTCAATTAGCCAATTGATATTTGTCAGTTCGACCTTAATAGAGCAACTGAGCATACTTAACTTCCATATTGGACTAAGAGGACATCGTCCTGTTGTTTTTGTTGTCGACAGAACGTGACAAGAATTACTTTGTTCAACCAACATTCCTGACGAACCGCAATAGCTTTTGATGAGCATGACGACGACGACGACGACGATGATGATGATGATGATGATGATGATGATATATGATGATGATGATGATGATGATGATGATGATGATGATGATGATGATGATGATGATGATGATGATGATGATGATGCTGATGATGATGACATCACTGATTCTAATGATGATTTAAGAATTCATTCTTAGTTTTAGTTTGAGAGCAGGAGNGATGATGATGAGGATGATGATGATGATGATGATGATGATGATGATGATGATGATGATGATGATGATGATGATGATGATGATGATGATGATGATGATGATGATGACGACGATGACGACGATGACGACGACGACGACGACGACGACGACGATGATGATGATGATGATGATGACATCACTGATTCTAATGATGATTTAAGAATTCATTCTTAGTTTTAGTTTGAGAGCAGGAGGTTGTCAATGTGAACCTGTTTATTGAATGTTTTTTAAGTTTATTTGAATAATTAATCAAGTTAATAATAAAAGTATTATCTTATCACTAATATATTTTATTTTTTGTACCATGTTATCATATTGTTATACAATGATATTATATCATTTAATTAAAGTGGAATTTTGATAATTTTTTAAAGGGCTAGAAGTCGTCCGTTGCCGGAATATTTGAATTTCAGGAAATATTCGGTTCCTCTCGTTTCTCCAAGTAAGTGATTCTTGTAATGTCATCTTGTAATATTATTAGTACATTATTTATTCTAGTTTTGTGCACATTGTCATGTCTTAATGTATGTGCTGTGATGTCAACCATTTTGTTATTCCAGTGTTGTTCTTGTCAACACAAACATTTATGGAAGACAATTTAGTTAATGAGATAATAAACTGTTAAGATGATGACATTTCTTAAGCCTTTCAACCAAAAAAAAAATGTAAACTTTTGTGAAATTTCGAAAAAATACAGAAAATAAGCGACAGTTAAATTGACTTCAACTTCACAACAAACACAAACTTGTAAGCGAACTACCTCCGAATGTAGAAATGTTAATTTCAAAAGTTCGCACAAAATCCATCGGTATCATGATTTGACCCCTGCGTGACCTTTACAGGACCAAAGGTCGAGGTGAAGCAGAAGGCAGTGGATGATCAGTCCCCCCAGAAGGAGATGAGGTCCCTTCAGAAGAGTTCTTCAGAGGTTGACAGCTCCTCTGTGCATCAACTGCTCAGAGAAGGTGGTTTGACATTGAACAATATTGAATAATATTTGTTAATAATAATATTAATAATAACAAAAATAATAATAACAATAATAATAATAATAATAATAACGATAATAATGATGATAATAATAATAATATAATAATAATAATAATAATAACAAATAATAATAAATAAGGTGAAGCTGTATCACCTTACAAAGATGCACAAAGATGGCTCTAAAAAAAAACTAGATAACACTCTCGCATACTTTACAGCTCTAAGAAATAAAACCATCTGGATTTTTATAGCGCTATCTCAGACGACTCCATTTAAAATCTCATGTGCCTCTCAACCTCTCCACCCCTGACAGCCACTTGAATTAATCTGCTAATTGTGCAAATTTAGCTGACATCAGCTTTTAACTTCATTTTACGAAAGTCCTGACGTCTTACAGTCTTACAGTCTAATTAATTGTAAAATGGTAAATTTGAAAATACGTTAAAGGACACGAATCGGAAAATAAACAAGTCATCTCATCATTATGCTCTCATTCAATTATGTAGCTCTCAATTAATTGTATAGCGCTCATTCACTTGTATATCGCTCAGGTGATTATGTAGCGCTCATTGTGTCATTCCAGGTGATGAGTTGAGCCACTACGACGAGCAATCAATCCGTTACACTGGACGCACGAATCCTTCTAAGGTCTTTCAACTTCTTCAGTCAGCAACTGGGTCACAGGATGACCTTTTGGGTAAGTTGAGTGGATTGTGATGATGATGATGATGACGATGATGGATGATAATAATGGAGGTAATGACGTGCAGGTTGGCCGAATGGGTTACGTTCCTGCAAGCGGCGGTAATGGCAATTGTCGTAATGTGTCGTGTTCGAAACCCAGCCTGCACTGCCGCAAGCGCCCTTGGGAAAGAGCGCTATATAAATGGTTGACAAGAAGCGCCTCTGACGCTATGCATATGACGCTATATAAATGAAGTACATTTTTACATTTACATAATGATGCTGGTGATGATGAGTGAGTGGTGGGGAATAGATCACCATTTTCTCCAGCATCATCAACATCATTATCATTCTTTTCTTCAACCTTATCATCACAACCGTCATCATCATGAACACTCCACATGCACAAATGTTTTCCATTACCACGTCAGAAGTTCGTCCCATGTACATTTTCATATTCCTCTTGAGAGGTCGTTCTGTGTTTTAATGGATTCAAGACTCGCTCTTGAGTAGAACATCGTCATCACCATATTTATCATCACATCATCATGATTCACCAACATCATTATCATCATCAGCAGCAGCTTCCTGACAATCGTCATCATTTATATCTTCAATCGAATTAAAAGAACTAGCCACTTCTCATCTCCATGTCATCATTTGCAGACGTCAACACTTTCCTTGGAAATATTTTTAATCGGGCGTTCATTTTAAAATCATTTTTTCAAAAAAATAATCTCACACAATCTTTAACCCGCTCAACCTCACTTCAAGTCTTTAAATAAATCCCATCGATAAACAAACCTTCTTTGAAGATTGAAAATAAATTCACCGTGTATTTTGCGAAACCCAACGCCAATAAATAAACATTTGTCAATCGATTGAAAAACTTAATTGAATTTCTTTTTCAACCTCAAAGTCGCCAAACCTCCGGTAAGGCGAAGGTCGAAGAAGCCGGAAGCGGAAGAAGCGAAGCAGGACGCAGACGACATTGTCGACATCAGCTACATTGGCGGGAACATCCCCTCGCGAACCTTTCAATGTCTGAAAGATGCTTTCGATGATAAGGAACCCAAAGGTACGACGCAGTTCACAGTATTTTTATATTTACTATAAATTTTGTGGTGATCACCATCATCATCATCATCGTCATCGTCATCGTCACCTTCACCATCATCATTGTCACCGATTGAATGAGTTGACTAAGCTGAATGAGTTCTTTTCTAGTGATTGATTGAATGAATGATTGATAACAAAATTTGTAAAAAAGAAACCACAACGTCAAAACTCAATCACCCGAAAGATCATATCAAATGAATAATGACGGTTTAATATCATTACCAAAATATTATTGATGTTATTATTGTTACTTTTATTATTAAAAATTACATCACAATATCAACAAAAATTATACTCCTCACACATTTATACTCACCTCACATTTACAAACACTCATTCTTAAGCACAGTATGAAACACAGCACATCATTTCAGATCCCTTCTCCTCAAACGAGTGCTTGGACGCTCCGGTTGAATGCACTCGCTCCATCAAAGTCATCCACCTGAGACCAAGGAAGTCCATCGATGATGGAATAACAGCCCTGTAGCTTCCTGATGCTGCTGCTGCTGTAATTCATCTTTTTATTATTTTGTCTCTTAATGTTTAATCTTATTATTAATAATTATTTTATTTTATTTTATTTGCTCATCAATTTGTTTATTATTTGATTACATTGTGTTGTTATTTTAAAATATATATATATTGTTTATTTTTTGTTTTCCTCGACTCGAAATTGTCCGCCATTTCTAAAAAATAGAAGAAGATGTTGAAACACCAGAAATTCTAATTATTCATGTTTTGTTTGTTTTGTTTTGTTTTCTATAAAAAAATTGTTGATGATTTAGTTTTTAATTCGACGGGATTCTATTGCGAAAAATTTGAAAATCAACAAAATGATGACGTCATGGCTTCGATTCGAAATACTCATTTCGTTATTTTTCTAAATTTCAATGAAATTCGTGGAAAATTGTTTAATTGAATAATTTAATTAATTGAATAAAATTCTTTTCCAAATCTCTTCTTCAATTCATTCGTAAACATCATCGGAGATCAAACAACCTCAGAAATACAACCGCCATTAAAAGCATTTACTTCAGCACCATAATTTCCACAATCATCCCCGTCATCGTCATCGTCATCGTCATCATCATCCTCATCCTCATCGCCATCGTCATCGTCGTCAGCATGATCATGACATCGTTATCATCATCCTGTCATACGAGCTCAAACAAAAGGATCAAATAAATGAAAGTAGCGGAAGAAAACCAACAAAAATGACAGGTGAGGAGGCAAACTGAGAAAACATGGAGATGAATGGATAGACGGACAGACGGATGGATGGATGGATGGACGGACGGACGGATGGATGGATGGACGGACGGATGGATGGATGGATGGATGGATGGATGGACGGATGGATGGATGGACGGATGGATGGATGGATGGACGGACGGATGGACGGACGGATGGATGGATGGAGAGTAGAAATGCTGGGAATTAGTCGACATTTCATCCTCTTCGTCAAACCTTGAACTCTCAAATTCGGTGCATGACCCACATTTGAGTGATGATAATGACAACGATGGTTTTAATTATAACAATAATATAATAATAATAATAATAATAATAACAATAATGATAATAATAATAATAACAATAATGGTAATAGTAACAATAATAATAATAATAACAACAACAATAATAATAATAATAACAATAATAATAATAACAATAATAATAATAATAATAATAATAAAAGCAGTGATCGTCTTAACTTCACTGATATCATCTTCGTTTATGTTTTTTTTGTGCATCGGGAATTAAAGCCACATTGAAAATTAAAATGACATAAATCAACTTTAATGTTGCTATTTTTAGAGGATTATAATTTGGATTCGAAAAATTTAACAAGTGTTTAAAACATGAGAGATGTTTCTCGTGGATATACATATGGACACGTTGCTTCTAAACATTTGTATCTTGCATTCGCCTCATTTAGATCAACTGAAAGAAATTAAAATAAATAATTAAATTAATTAAATATTGCCGTTAATTGTGGCTGTTGAAGTCGAAGGAAAAGAATTAGTTTTAATCTTCTCTTTGTTTATCTCTGTGTGGATCAGGTACTTAAGTACGAATTTGTCATGTTTCGAAGTATCAAGTTATGTTATCAAGTTATCCAGCAGACAAGTAGAGGCGATCATTTTGCGTTTTTAAAGACTTTTTCGTCATAAAATACTTTTCACAAATGCTTTGCTTCAACATTTTCGTATCCTGTTAACCTTTTCATTTTGACAGTTTGGAAGAACGAATTTCTTTTAAATTACATTCGGTCGCCTGATAACTTATGAATATTTTAAATCCTGAAATAATTTTTAAATAAAAAATAATTCATGGCGTATTCTGGCAGACCTTTGTATAATGCAATTAAGCTTCAATGCGATTTAATTTACAACATTGAGTCTGAGCAAAGAAAGATGGAAGCACAACAAATTGAAACGGGTTGAAACATAGAGTAAAATGCAATCTTACTAGAAAACTTAATAATCGTATTTTTAAAAATTATTTAAATGCCATCTCACAATTTTATAATCACTCCTTCACGTTATTACCATGATTAACGATAAATTAATGCTAAGGAAATTCTCTTCGACGAAGTTCTGCATATTTTTGGTTTGTTCATATTTAGCATGACTAAAAAAATTAATTAATATTTAAATTTAATTTAACCTCTAATTTAACTGGAAAGGATAAAATTAAGAGATGAAAATGACAGCGTACCGTGGGTGTTTGTTGTGAGCGGTTTTAGAAAGACACGATAAAGATGTTGAGCCGTAGGATTCTCAGCAGACTTTCAAACAACATTTTCAACGGTTGTTATTTGCAGAAATTGTTTTTTCTTGCAATGCAGTTAAATTAAAATAGACAGCTTAGTTGCTATTTTCATTATTTGCATCTTAAATTCATCCGCATTTTCCCATCTTTTGTAACCTTGCTGTTCGCGTCAAAGGCAACGCCCGTCGACAAATCACAAACGAAAGTGTGACGAAGAAAAGAAATGAAATCTTCGAGGAAGAAGTGCGCCGGCAGAGGTCCTTCATCAAAAGAATCGAAAAGATTGAAGTTCAGTACAAGGGAGTGCCAGAAGAATGCACTCTGATCATGAACAAGGGAATATCCACGCCCTACAATTGCGCAATGCGTAAGGCTTAATGATTATTTGTTATTGATGTCCGAAATTGCTTTGAAATTTCAGTGTGTTACCATTTAATTACTTGATTCAGTCATTTATTCAAAATTATTAATTTTGACAAGGCCAACATAATAAAGCCCATGCTATGGTAATTAAGTTGAAATGATTCTAATTCTGGTGGAGTGTTAAACAGGATTTTTTTATCTGCTGCAAAGTAATCATCAATTGGGCAGAACACATTGATTCTACTGATTTGTTGAGAAACAAGGTGTGATGCACATTTTATGAGGTCTGCACCTTTGTTTTGAAAATTTAAATTCTAAACCTCTCAAGACAATTTGTAAAAACTAAACAATCAAATCTACTCACATGAGGAGGATGAAGTTGCTGGTGTGGCAAAGAAGTGATGCTGAATCAAATGAAGGCCAAAATAACTAATTTGACATAAAAAAAACTCACCCATGCCTCAACAAACGATACCTATTTAAGGCAGTAAATTACTATAAAATGAATATTTCAAAGTTAACATCCTTGATAAAAAAAATGCAATATGTCACTTCTTTTACAATGCAGTTCACATCACATTACATTGTATTGCTTAATGAATTACATTGCATGTACAATCTACACATAAATTATAAAATTATTTCACTGCTCATTTCTGATCAAACTCTGCAAATGACGTTTTGCAGACATGAAGGAGTTTCTGATGACGAGGTCGGTCGTGGCCCTCGTCGACGGCAAGCCTTGGGACATGCATCGACCTTTGGAGAAAAGTTGCGAGCTCGAGTTACTCCACTTTAGGATGGACGATCCTTCCATCTGCAACGAGGTCAAAATGCTTACGTGCTTCTTGTAATCGTTGTCGGTTAGGTTACGTTGTTAGATTAGCTAATTATCGGTCAGTTATTAGTTTTAAATGGATTAGAGAGATCACCTTGTTTTGCTATCGGTTGAATTGGTTAATTAAAAGCATTGCTTTTGAGTGGTGAGATTTTTTTTTTTTTTTTACACATCTGTCTGATATTGAATCAGCAACATGTTTTCATGCAACAATCATTCTTGATTCTTAGCAGAAATGTTACCAACAATAATATGACTTATAATTGTTATTGTTATGATAAGACGTTGGTCACTTTGCAGTTTTTATGATCTTTTAAATTGAAATAATTGAATAAATCCTAGAAATGTTTTGTAAAATGTTAGAAATGAATTGAGCCAATCAGATTAAACAGCTTGTAATTGAAATGTATTCAAACCATAATTTATATATTAATATTACATTTTTAAAATTTATTTCATCACTCCAGGCCTACTGGAGAACTTCGTCGTTTGTTCTCGGTTACATTCTGGAGCGAGCATTCAAACCCAAACACTACATAGAACTATGCAGCTTTCCCAAGCCTAGCTGTTAGATTTTCTAATTTTGATTTTGCAATAATAATAAAATAATTTTATAATAATAATTAAAGATAATTTACAATAATTTAACCACGGCGACTGGAAGCCAGTAATATATGTAATATCTGAAAATATATGTTGATGTTCAATCATGCAGTGAAGAGTGGATCGTTCGTGTACGACGTCGACTTGCACATGGAAGGCGACTGGAAGCCAGACAAAGTAACTTGACAACATTTTCAATGTCCACTTTCAAACTTTACATAGAAAATTCAGAAGCTTCGGCGGACGTAAAATAAAATAATTTCAAACATAAAATAATATTAATTCCAACAATCATAAAATAAAAATTGCCAAAAAAATAATGATGATGTTGAATAATAATAATAATAATGTTACTCAGCAATTGTTCAAATGTTGTTTGAAACATTTTCTCTTTTTTTTTTGATTTGCTCAGGTGGAGTTGAGTTGTTTGAGTAGAGAAGGGGGGAAGTTGACGTACAAGGATTTTAAATTCGAGAGGCTTGAAGTCGATGCAAGTATTGCACTGAAGATGTTCGAGGACAACAGGTTGCTGATGTTGTTTTGTATTGTATGGTTGCTGATGTTGTTGTATTGTGGTTGCTGATGTTGTTTTGTATAGTATGGTTGCTGATGTTGTTTTGTATTGTATGGTTGCTGATGTTGTATTGTATTGTATGGTTGTTGATGTTGTTTTGTATAGTATGGTTGCTGATGTTGTTTTGTATTGTATGGTTGCTGATGTTGTATTGTATTGTATGGTTGCTGATGTTGTTGTATTGTGGTTGCTGATGTTGTTGTATTGTGGTTGTTGATGTTGTTGTATTGTGGTTGCTGATGTTGTTTTATATTGTGGTTGTTGATGTTGTATTGTGGTTGCTGATGTTGTTGTATTGTGGTTGTTGATGTTGTATTGTATTGTGGTTGTTGATGTTGTTGTATTGTGGTTGCTGATGTTGTATTGTATTGTGGTTGCTGGTAATGTTGTTCAATGCTTTGATGGTGATAATTCAGGCTGAATTTCAGATTTTCACCTTTATGCAAACTGAATGATTGTTTAAATTGTTAATTAATTTATTAAATTAATGGCTGATTCATTAAATTAATTAATGTTAATTAATTTATTAAATTAATGGCTGACTTATTAAATTAATTATTTTGATATTTATCATTTAACTTATTTCTGCATTTATTAATCTTGAAGGTTCAAGAAGGAGCAGATACCGAGCATTGCCAGCCAATCGTTCACTGGTTCGACGGTGACTCTGTACCGATTGGACGACCACGTCGACATTTCCAGGGGTCCCCTGATATCGTTCACCAATCAGATTGGCAGATACAATATCACAGCTGTGGGTTTCGCGATTGAGCTCTTTATTTGTTGCTAATGATTATTATTGATATTATTATTATTAGTTAAATATGTCGTGATCGCACTCCACAGGTGCACGACATTGAAAGCCCAGATTATGGTAAACTCAGTCGTTTTCAGGGAGTTTCCATACCTAGCCACCTCATGGTGAGTAAATAATTCTTCAGTTCACAATGGAAATGTCAGTGGGCTCTCGGTGATGTTTGTTGATTTGCTCGTAGCATTTTGGAGTTGTTACAAGTTATTGTGTTCTGACCAACTGAATTGTAATAATATCGTAATGGATTAATTATATTACAAGTTGTTTAAGTAATAAATATTTATTGTTGTTAATGTTTATAAATGCATAACTAATTATATGTTTGAATGTAAACAGGTCCACTTCTATGCCTTTGATAAACTTCGTAAAAGATCGGGAATTTTGGTTAGTAGAACATTTCACGAGCATTATGTGGTTTCTGAGTAATCATTAACATTATCATAATTTATAAATGGTCCTCGGAATAAACATAACGTCATCATAATTCATGAATTGTCCTCAGAACGCTGAAGCTCCCATCCCCATGAAGCCTCAGCCTCCGAAACAAGCAGCCGAAGTGCAAGCGTGAAATGTTGAGACTCCAAGAATTTTTTAATTATTCAAAATAAATAAAATAGTTAACGACAAAGTTACCTGCAACAAACTTCTGAATTGTTGTTGGCGAGGATTTGTTGGATGAATGTTGAACATGCATACATTGATTCAATTCAATGTACTGCTTTAATTCGACACTGATTTTATTAATTTGATTTTCTTATGAACATCAAACTTAAGCAAACAAAAACTGAGACACAGGATAGTTGACAAGCAAAGGCAATGATGTCCAAAGATCTTTTGTCAGTGAGCAGGTGTGAGTGTGATGGAAGACTTCAGACTGAGAGGCAAAGCTAAATGCGAATGGGAGGTGCAGCTGTGCATTCGGGTAAAACGCCGAACGATACCAGACCGGATTCAACCACAGTTCCGAATGCGTTCGAGTTTCCGGCCTCAAGGAAGACCATCCACGAGCTAGGATCAAGTTCCCTCGAGGAAATGAAAGTTTGGCTGTTGAAGTGATGGCGCATGCATTGGCAAATGACGTAAAACAAGAATGAGCATTTAATGCGATGTGTGCGCCAGGGCGGTGATCGTAATTTTCAAAGTGAAGGCGTTCGCTGCAAAGAAAATAAAACTGTTTATTTCATTAAAGTTCCTAGCTTAGAAAATTTAACGCTCAGTTTGCATTATATGGTAATATGGTATATGGTATCGATATGCGAAGGTCGCCGCGATTCGATAACCAAGCAATGGGTGATGTTCTGAAGATGGCTAGCCTAGAATAATAACCGACAGGGACACCCGCCTGATCAACGGGTGTGGCCCTCCCCCGAGAACGTAAGGAGTTTGGGCCTAAACGTTCTCACTCCTCTGATGATTCGCTGTCGGTGCGATCCATGGTAGGAGTTTCTTAGTACAAAGGCAAAATAAAACCCAAAGTGATTCACATCCCGCTAAGAGGGCCATCTACTTAGAAGAATAATTTTTATGACAAACGAAATAATTAAAACCAAGATGGGAATGTGTGTGAGATGGAAACAAGGAGTTAGCAGATATTTAAGTGTTTAGTATGTCTGGTTTATAGGAAACTCGAAAGTTGAAAGCCGGTGCAGGTGAGTTTAGGTGTAGATGAGTGTACACCAACATGTCACAGGAGCAACTTCCTCATTTGGGTTAATTAAAAGATTAAAGAATAAATAGATTGAGAATGGAAATATGAGGCCTTCAAACTTCTTGTTACTTAATTAACCTTTATTAATTAACTAGAAAACAAGTCGTCACTTGTGCTTGATTTGCATTTCATTTCATTTATTTATTCATTTCTTGAGGTCATCTTACACACGAAAAACATAAACCAAAATTCAAGTATGTACAAAAAAATTCAGAGACACCCAAAGGCCGCCCGAAGAGAACTGTTCCCGCTAATTGGGCCACCCATACAGAAGCTAAATAACATTTTATGTAATACAATTGCATAAGTATACAGATAAGTTGTGGTGCTTTTAGCAGAATTAAATCAGTGAATCACTGTTATGCGGTGAGTAAGTGTGATTTATATAGACGTTTGAGTGTTAAGGCTGAGTGAGATGCATGACATAATTCCAACCGGTATATTATGATAAATCCGAGGAGATGAGCATTTGATGGAGAAGGATTTCAAAGGTGCGTGTGGGATCTGAACGAAAGTTGTTGATATTATGTAATTTATAAGAATGTAGGTCACATACACGTTTAAAGAAGCCATCGAAAAACGCAGGCAAAGAACAGCTGCCGTGTGCTTTGCATGTTATCGGACAGAATCGGGCAAAGTTTCGGAATGCAAAAATTCCACTTCATTGCTCAATTAACCTGGGGCAAATAGTCATGTTGTTTAAATATCATGTTGTATATCGTAGATGATTTTGTTTGTTTGTGTAAATGTGAATTATTTTTAGTTGTTAGAATTCATTTTCTTTATTTTCTTTGAAACCTCTGACGACCTCTAAATATCATTATTTTTTTAATGAAATGGAACCATTAGAGAGAGTCAGACTTTATATTTTCAAAAAAAAAATGTTTTTCATCATGTAAGGACCACCCTAGTGTTCAGAATTGGAAGATGTCAGACCACTAATTTATAAATTGCTGTTGCGAGGCTACAATTTAATGATGGGAAGTTCAGAACAAGTTGCATGGATTCTGAAATCCGGAGTAGGGTACCGTGGAGCTCGGACGGAAACAGTTTAAAAGTCTAATGAACAGGTTTCGGATGGGATGAGATGAGGTATTCAGGATCGCAAATCGTGGAAAATCTTTTGGAAGTCATTAAAAATTCATGCACGAAAGGACGCTCGTTAGTAGAATCACAGGCTTTAAATCTGAGTTTTCAGGTTTTAAAGCAGAAATAGATTTTAAGATTACTCAGATTTCAGGACCAGAAATGGGATTGTAAAATTGGCCGAGGTAGGGGGGCACATTTTTGTATGTGTACATAAATATTAAACATAAATAATATTAAACATGAATAATATTAAACATAAATATAGTAATGTTGGACTAGCGGCAAACAATTAATTTCACACTAAAGACACATAAGTAAAGCAAAAACACTAGTATTTTCAATTGTTTTACAAATTTAGAAAAATATCATCGGGCATACTGAGGTTGGGGGTGCACTTGCCCCCTTTAGTCCCCCGTGGCCACGCTTACGCTATCGGCACATTTGAGTAATGACTGAAAACCCATTTCAAATCTTGAGGAGGTCGTGCGATTTAAAATGGATTTGGTGATACCATTGTTTGCTTTAGTTTTTTTTTAGCGATAATATTTGTGGACCCTTTTGATTTCAAATTCGTGCTTGTATTTAATCGCATGGTTGAGACGTCAAGCAATGTAAAATGCATTGTTAGATGATTTTCTCACCTCGAAATTCCTTTTCCTGCGTTGTTAACGATTCTTTAAATCTTTAAAATATCTGCAAGAGACAGAAGAAGTCTTTCGCTGGTCCAAATGGTCTCATGCAAGAATTGAGTAAAAATAAAACTTCGCATTCTGAGAAATTCGTGAAAACCTAAAAGTTTTTAAAACTCTCTAAAACTGGTGCGTGGGCTCAGTTAAATATATTTACATTTTAGTTATATTTAGTCATAATAACTGCACATGTACGAATATTAATATAAAAAAAGGCATATCAATTGCAAAACCCCTTCCAACGAATCTAGATTTATGATTGGTGGATAAATTCCTCAGCATTTAAGATCATCCAACCAAAGCTGGGGATTTAGAACAACCCCGGGAGGGTGAGATGACTCACGAATGAGTGGTTATATGAACGGATGGGTGGGTAGGTGGATGGATGGGTAGGTGGATGGGTGGATGAGTGGGTTGATGTCTCATCCAAATGAGGCTTTGTTTAGGAATAGCTCTGTAATTTTCCGTTCAGTCTTTTTGAATACAATACAATAACAACAGCAATAGTGATAATTTTAAAATATTATTAGAAATATATATATATATTTATTCCATGAATATCACAAGTGCTTAATTATCATCACCACTATCACCGTTACCAATTATCATCATCGTCATCATCACCATCATTATCATCATCGTCACCGCCATCTCATCATCATCATCATCATCATCATCATCATCACCACTGACTTAGACCTCATTTCTTAATAATTCGTGTTTCGGGAAAAATCTTTTCTTTGAAAATCACCTTAAAGAATGTTTTTCAGTTTCATTCAGTCATAATTCGATCATAATTCAGTCATAATTCAGTCATAATTCGATCATAATTCAGTCATAATTCGATCATAATTCAGTCATAATTCGATCATAATTCAGTCATAATTCAGTCATAATTCAATCATAATTCAGTCATAATTCAGTCATAATTCAATCATAATTCAATCATAATTCAGTCATAATTCAATCATAATTCAGTCATAATTCAATCATAATTCAATCATAATTCAGTCATAATTCAATCATAATTCAGTCATAATTCAGTCATAATTCAGTCATAATTCTCGTCACAGAGAAATGATTGTCTCGTTAAATTATGAAATATTCTCTCGCTTTCGAAGTGTGGTAATCGATAAGCAGTTGTCTGGCGAATTTTGAGGTTAACGTTAGATATTATTGTATGATTTCATGTAATTTCTTAGAGTATAATATTTTTTAAATGTTTATTCACATTTAGTAATGTTTTTATAATTTAAATTAATATTAACGAATTTCAATTAACCACTTTTTATATCGTAATAATTCAAATTTAAAATATCATCATTAAAATATTCTACCAGAAAATTGATGCAATAATAAATGATTATAATATCTGGATTATAATTTGACAAGCCGTAAATATTTGTCGAATGAGGCATGGAATAAAAGCTAATTTTCAAATATTTTTATTTAAAAGATTATCTAATAAATGATTCGAATTTATTTTATGAAATGCTAAAACTTTTTGAAATTTATTTGATTTAAAATAAACGCTGCTTCAGGTTTCTTGACTCTCATTAATTCTCGAATAATTATTAAATAATTATTATTAATTATTAATTTGTTATTATTAAATTATTGTTGAATAAATAATCATCAACAGCAAAGACAGACAGTAAGTTTTATAAAATATTTGAAAACAATTTTTAAAAACCTCAGGAAGTTGCTTTCGATTTCTAAATTCTTTGATTCTCGAAATGAAATCATTTGCAATCAACAAAATGGATTGATGGACGGATGGCCGGAAGGATGGATGGATGGATTAGTGAGTGAATTAAAGGATTGATAGATGACTGAATGACTGAATGAAGTGATGGACAAATGTATTGCTGGATGGATGAATGGATGGTCGTCCAGAGATACGGAAGGTGGTGCATGAGGACATCAATCTTGCAACGGAGATGCTTCCAGCTTGAAGCAGTTGAGTGACGTGGATTCCCACTCGATCACCATGGTGATGCATGTTTTATCAACAACCCGAGGAAGTGCTTGGAAGAAAGTGGGAGTGTCAAAAAGCAATTACAAGAAGGTCATAAGTATGCAAGATAATTGCTCGTGTTGCGATAAAGTTATTATTGTAATATAATAATAATAATATAATTATTATTATAATAATAATAATATTATAATAATAATAATTATATTATTATTATTATTATTATCATATAAATATTATATTATTTTATATTATGTTATTTTATATTATAATATAATATTTTTATTATTATAGTACAATATATTTATTTATTTATAATAAATAAAATATTATTATAAAATAAATAATAAAAATATATTAATATAAATATTATAATATTATAATATTTAATAAAAATAATTATATTAATATCATTATTATTTTAATTAATTATACAATATAATTATTAATGTACTTATTATTAATATTATATTTAATTATAATTATTATTAATTAATATTTAATAACTATTTAATATTTATTATTTAACAATAATAATGATAATTTAATAATAATGATAATTTAATAATAATGATAATTTAATAATAATGATTTAATATTATAATACTTAGTATTAATATTATAGCTAAGGCTTTAAATATGTTTTACAATTCAATCAATTACGTTTGTTTCGATAAATTTTTATAACGATTTATAAATTTTAAATATAATTTAACATATAACCAATTGGTTTTGTTTGTTATTATTGTTATGGCTGTCATTATTGCGTTTGTTATCATTATGACATAATTATCAAGACCACCACCACAACACCATCATCATCATCATCATCATCATCACCAACATTAATTAATTAATTAATCCAGGCATGCATCCATCCATCCATCCATCCATGCATTCTTTAGCTGTCCCAAAACAACGCAGGGTTTTTTTTATTTTACCACTTTAAACCTTTCCACTCTGAAGAATGCAATCGCACTTCAAGGTCGAACTGCGATTGTTTGTTGTAAACAGCAGATGAATGGCTGGATAAATTAGTCTCTGTCGTGTCCATAGAAGTTTTGGAGCTCAGCACAAATTCATGCATTTCTCCTTATAATTGTGCCGCTGCGATAATTAATTCTGGACTGAACGCAGAGTCACATTTCCGGATTGTATCTAAGAGCGGATAATTGGATGCAAAGCTATAAATGCTTTGTACAAATTGGAAAGCATAAATTCATTTTATAAATAACTTATCAAATGGCTCCGACAACTTAACAAAAGATCAATGTGGTGAGCACTCTGAGATATTCACCATCCTCCTCATCATGAAATGTCATCGACGTCATCAACGTCATCTTCATCACCACCGCCACCAATGCCACAACCACAAACAACACTCCACATTTTGCAAATCAAGCTTACCCTGTACTCGGCTTGTTGAGCAAGTCAGCCGTATAATAACATAATAGCATAATAATAGTCTCAGCCTGCATTCATTCATTCATTCATTCATTCATTCATTCATTCATTCATTTATTCAGTGGCTGTTAACTCGGTTTTAATTGCCCCGACATAGTATTCGAACAGCTATGAATTCCAGCTGAAGTGAGTGAGTGAGTAACTAGCTCATCATCATCATCATCATCATCGTCATCGTCATCGTCGTCATCGTCGTCATCGTCATCGCCATCATCATCATCATCATCATCACAATCATCGTCGTCGTCGTCATCATCATCACCACCAGCCTCATCGCAATCGTCATCAGCATAATCGCCTTCTCTGTACTTAAGCGGCTGTAGAGCATTTCAACTACTCATTCTGAGTTGTTGTTGTTGTTGTTGTTCGAATCGGAGGTTTGTATACTTTTGTTTGTATCTTGTATTTTGTATACATTGCATTTGTCTGAACTTGTTGATCGAGCGTGTTTTGTTTTTTGCTTTGTGTTGTTTGTCTATCGTTGCTCAAATGATTTAAATAAAATTTGAATTTCCAAGTGGTTACAATTGATTTTGAAATATTAAATATAATCCAAATCGATTTTTAATTGCTGATTTATCTAAGTGATGATGATGATGATGATGATGGCCATTGTTATTATTATTATTATTATTGCTGTTGTTGTTGTTGTTATTGTTATTGTTATTGTTATTGT